>JAQQSW010021843.1:0-10580 GCA_028646575.1 Pseudocheirus occidentalis
TGTGGAAGAGGCAAAGGATAACTGTTACAATTTTACTTTCATTTACTCTCATCGAATCTGGCTTAGGGAAGAAGTGGCATAAACTCTAAAATGGGCATCATGCCACACAAGAGAGTAGGGGGCGTGGGGATGAGAGGGAGGAATGACAGAGGGGAGGGCAGGGTCTGGGGGAGGGATGCTGGATGCTCATGCTTCAATAAAGGGACAGGAACAGGGTAGAGAACAGAACAAGGGGGGAGGGATAGGAAGGAGAGACATAAGATCACTGTCACAATATGTCCACTATGAAGATATCCTCTATAATCATCCCTACAACGCCTGTATTGAATTGGTTGTCCTTCCAATGGGGGTGGGTGACAAGGGAGGCACCGAAAGAATCTAGAATATAAAGCTCTGCAAAACCTGCAACTAGGAATCGAGATAAACAGGGGCTGGGATAGGGAGACCCTGTCTGCCCTACCAGAAAGTTAGAGAACAGACCAGGGGAGGGCCTCCACAGTGGGATCACTGTTTTGTGGGTAGGGGAGGAAAAGGGGAAAGATGGGGAGAAAATTTGTAACTCAAAAATCTCATGAAAATGAACGATGTAAACAAGAAAACAAATAAAATTTATTACATTAAAAAATAACCACATCATCTGGCTACCTCCTACCCCAAATTCTCTGGCACTTCAGGGAATGAATGTTTTTTAAAAGGTTTCAAAATATATGTGTGTACATATTTGTGTGGATGAGCCTGTATATCTGTTCCTGTATCTTTTTCTCCAAAAGGGGAATTATGCTCTCAAAATCAACAAAAGTCAGTTTGGGAAAAAAAAAATTATCTTACAGCCATGAATATAATCAGTAAAGAAGGAAGTACATGTACATTGCAATTTTCATAAGGATTTTTTAGAAGTCCTGACTATTTTTCTACTTTCTTGTGTTTGTGTAGAGGTATGGCTTATGGATAGAGAGCTGATTTTGGAGGCATAGAGGTCTCTATTCAAGTTCCACCTCTGATGTGCTCTGTGGTTGTGTGATTTTTTAAATTTTCTTTTTAAAATGTTTAACATTTTATTTTCCCCCAATTACATGTAAAACTATTTTAAGCATTATTTTGTTCATTTTGAGTTCCATATTCTCTTCCTCCTTTTCCACACCTCATTGAGAAGACAAGCAATTTTATATAAGTTATACATGTGAAGTCATGCAAAACATTTCCATTAGTCATGTTACGAAAGAAAACATAGCAAAAAAAACCACAAGAAAAATCAAGAAAGTAAATAAGTATGCTTCAGTCTACATTCAGATGCCACCAAGTCTTTGTCTGTATATGGTTATCATTTTTCAATACAAGTCCTTCAGAATTCTCTTGGATCATGGTATTGCTGAGAATGCTAAGTCATCTACAGCTGATCATCATACAGTATTGCTGTTACTGTAGACACTTTTCTTCTAGTTCTGCTTACTGTACTTTGCATCAGTTCATTTAAGTCTTTCCAGGTTTTACTAAGAGCATCCTATTCATAATTTTTATAATAGCGCAATATTCTATCACAGTCATATACCACAACTGTTCCTCAACTGATGGGTATCCCCTCAATTTCTATTTAGGTGCCACCACTAAAAGAGCTACTACAAATAATTTTGTATATGTTAGTCCTTTTCCTTTTTGGGGGTGTGTGTGGGGGGAGATACAGACCTAGTAGTGTTATTTCTGGGCCAAAGGGTGTGCATGATTCTATGCCCTTTGTGTATAGTTCCAAATTGCTCTCCAGAATGATCAAATCATTTCACAATTACACCAATAGTGCATTAGTATCCCAGTTTCCCAAACTTCGCCTCCAACATTTGTAATTTTCCTCTTCTGTTGTATTAGCCTATCTGATAGATGAGAGTGGTATCTCAGAGTTGTTTTAATGTGCATTTCTCTAGTCAATAGTGACGTAGAGTACTTTTTCATACAACTATAGATAGTTTTTTATTTCTTTGTCTAAAAACTGCCTATGCATATCCTCCAACATTTTATTGATTGCAATTTCAGTACAGAAATTATAGTATTAAGTGTTTCCCCCCATTTATCCTACTCTTTCTGTCTTTTCACCATATCCATCCTCAAAAGTGTTTTGCTTCTAATTACCTCCTCCCCCAATCTGTTCTCCCTTCTATTGCCTCCCCTTCTCTTATCCTCTTCCCCTTCTGCTTTCCTGTAGGGAAAGATAAATTTCAGTCCCCAAATGAGTATGGATAAGATTAGTCTTTGAGCCACTTCTGATGAGAGTAAGGATCAAGTGCTCCTGCCCACCTCTTCCATCTTCTCTATTGTAAAAACTCTTTTGTGCCTCTTTTATATGAGATTATTTATCCCACTCTACCTCTCCCTTTCTCCCTTCTCCCAATACATCCCTCTTTCTTGCCCCATAATTTTTTTGGAGATAATTCAAACATAACTCATATCCATGTCCTTTGTCTTTGTAAACTCCTTTTAACTGCCCTAATAACGATAAAGTTCTTATGAGTTGAATGCATTACCTTCCTATATAGAAATGTAAAGATTAAACATTATTGAGACCTTTATATGATTACTCTATCATGTTTACCATTTTCTGCTTCTTTTGAGTCTTGTGTTTGAATGTCACATTTTCTATTCAACTCTGGTCTGTTCATTAAGGAATGCTTGGAACTCCTTGGTCTCATTAAATGTTCATTTTTCCCCCTGAAGGATTATGCTCGGTTTTGTTGGGTAGGTGATTCTGGGTTGGAATCCTAGCTCCTTTGCCCTCTAGGATATGATTTCCTGGTCCTAAAATCCTTTAATGTAAAAGCTGCTAATTTTTGTGTCATTTTGACTGTTGTTTGATGATGTTTGAAATGCTTCTTTCTGGCTGCTTGTAGTATTTTCTCTTTGACCTGGGAGCTCTGGAATTTGGCTATAATATTCCTGGGAGTTTTTATTTTGGGATCTCATTCAGGAGGTGATTGGTGGATTCTTTCAATTTCTTTTTTATCTTCTGGTTCTGGGATATCAAGGCACTATTCCTTGAAAATTACTCTAAAGATGATGCCTAGGCTCTTTCTTTGATCATTGCTTTCAGGTAGTTCAGTTGTTTTTCCTGTGAGACATTTCACATTTTCTTATTTTTTTTTCATTTTTTAAAATTTGTTTTATTGTTTCTTGATGTCTCATGGAGTCATTAACTTCCACTTCCCCAATTCTACTTTTAAAGGAATTATTTCCTTCAATGAGCTTTTGTACCCTTTCCCATTTGGTCTATCCTGTTTTTTAGTTTAAATGTAAACATTTTATGTTGAGAGTTGGGTATTCATTGATGTAAGGGGAAAAAGTTTAGAGCTATTTTTTGACCTTTCATTATTTCTTAAAATGTGGAATATTTGCATTAATAGCATTCTAATTTATAGCAGTATATTGTATACGTGAGTCAGAGACACTTGGAAGAGGTGGTGAAGAAGAGAAAGAGAATGTGATGGGCAGAGAAAAAGGACAGGAAAAGAGAAAAAAGATTTTTTTGTTATTATCTCTTATCTTTTTATCCTTTCTTATCTTTTATTATTATCCTGTGTCTTTGCCGCTAGTTGCAACTAGCTCAGTCTGTTTTCACTCCATTTACTCTTTTGCACTTTAATAGGTATAACTCTGGTCCTTTGGATGTAACTTACATTAAGAAGCTTTTCTAGCTCTAGAAAAATGTAGCACATTCTAAAATGCTATTATATTTGAGCTACTTTTATTTTTAATTTTTTTTATTTTTCATTAATTAATTAATTAATTTTCTTGTTTACATCACTCATTTCCACAAGATATTGAGTTACAAATTTTCTCCCCATCTTTCCCCTACTCACCACCTCAAAACAGCCATCCCACTGTATAGCCCTTCCCCAAGCAGCTCTCTCCTATGACTTCCCCCATCACCCTTCTGAGTCTATCCTGTTTTTTGAGTTCTTTTCTTCTGTGAATTTTTTTGACTCTTATATTATCTGACCAATTCTGTTTTTCACTTTCTTCAGTATATATTTTGTGCTTATTTTATCAAGCTGTTAATTCTCTTTTCAAAAAAAATTTTTTTCTTGCATCATTGTCATTTATTTTCCCAATTTTTCCTCTATCGCTATTATCTGTCTCTCTTTTTTTTAAACACTTCTAGGAATGGTTGTTGGGCTTGGGTACAACTAATATTTTTCTTTGATGTTTGTTGTAGCTGTTTTATTTTTGTTGTCTTCTTCTGAGTTTGTATCTTAACCTTACCTGCCTCCATAGTAGCGTTTTATGATCAACTTTTTTATTTGCTCACCTTTTTTTCAGTCTGTTTCTTGACTTTGGAGTTTGTTTTGGTTGGGCTTTCCTCACCTGGGAGTAGGGAAACACTTTCCCAAGCTTCATGCTTTTTTATGCTGCTGTTTTCATAGATAGTTTTGGGATTCTGCAAGTTTTGGTTCTTCCAGAGTGGTGTGTTCTGAGGAGAGGTACGGTCACTATTTTACTGTCCTGTAGTCTGGTCTTTTCCCAAGAAGGGCTCCTGCTTCCCAGAAGCAACAAGCATTGGAGCTTTTCTTGGCCCTGGGCCTATGATCAGGTCACTTGTTCTCCTTCACCTGTAAATGCTAGCTCTCCTGTCTGCATTGGAACTGTGACCAAAGCCCCTGCTCCCTTGTGCCCAACCATAAGCACTCCTTTCTGCCCTGGAAATGCAACCCAGAAGTATATATGGGAAATAGAGTTGCCAGTCAGTGACAGCTGCCCCTAAAGTCAGCAAAGGGAACCCTATAATCTCTTTTTGACCAATTGTTCAAGTCCCTTACTGTCTCTGGGCTGAGTGTTCCTGAAGTTGCTGCTCCTGCTGCTTCTACTACTACTAATCCTACTCTTGCTACTGCCGCTACCACTGCCACAGTTAGAACCTCTTCCAAGGACCACCACTGTTGCTGTGGCCATGTGTGCTCTGGGCTAGCCCCTACCCTGGTATCATAGACTTCTGCTGACTTAAGTTGTCTTAGCCTGGAAAAATGTATCACCCTAACCTTTTGTTGGAGCTGCTGCTCCAAAATTTGATTTGAGGCATCATTTTAAAGTTACTTGGAGGACAATGTTGGGAGGGTTTGGCTGAATTGCTTCCTGTAATCCACCCCCTTGACTCTGCCCTGAGAAGTTCTTTATGTATCTAAGTAAAATTATATCCCCGTTTTTAGCATCAGTGTTCAGAAGAAAACTGAGGTTTGCAGAAGCAAAGGAAATTCCCCATGATCAGATAGCCAGTAAGATGGGGAGATAAATGTTGTTTATTTCTCATTTATTGGTTCTACCATTTTGTGCTGAGTTGGGTTTGAAAGTGTATATTTATCTGACTGATGTAACGTCTTAGATTTGAAACCCTAAGTGCTACTGATGTTTGTACTAAAGGGCATGGACCCGCAATTGCCCATCTGTAGTTGAGATTCAACCCTATGTCTTCTGACTTGACTTTTAAAATGATTGAATTCATTGCTTGCACATATGTTTTAGGTACAAGACCTTAACATGTGTTCTTATGCTGCCTTTCCATAAGAAAAATAAAGCAAAACATTGTATGTTCCAAGTACTGCATGAGAAATATAATATTATTCTTATAGAAAAGTATTTCTTATACTTAAATATCTTTTTGTCATCATCTGAGAATGTGTACATAGCTGTTGTGGTAGTTTCTTATGGGGATACTAGTATTTTCTTGTTTCTAAGTCCCATAATTGCAATGTTAGTCTAAGAGTGTTCCAAGCAAATGAACCATTGAAATACCAAGGCATGCTAGGCTCGCGGTACCATACAATATGACAATATTGAAATCTGTCTTAGTTTGGATGATGGGCTAGAGAAAAAAATTTATTATTTATGATCTTTTCCTAGTGTAAACTTATCTTATTCTTTGTAGACCTAAATAAATAATAACTAAAAATATGTTTGGAAAAAACACAACTCTCATATTTGCTGAAGACTGACTTTTGGGGGGAAATTGATGATTTTAATATAAAAATCATTGGATCATAAATTTAGACTTTGAAGTGACCTCCAGAGTCATCTACTCTAGTGCTTGAATTTTCCAGATGAAGAAATTGAGATGTAGGGAGGTTAAGGTACCCTTTGTCACATAGGCAGTAAATCACACTGTTGCTATCTGAACTCAGGTTCTTTGGTTTGAAGTTCAGCATACTCTTTGCTCTACCACCTTGCTTTTTTATTCAGTAATATTGCCATTTTTCATCTCCACAAATTTTTAAAGGTAACAATGACACCAGAAGCAGAACTATTACTTTGGTTGAATGCATTATCAAAGCTGTGGTAGAGATATTGAAGTTTGAATATCTATTTCTTCTTACTAATGTACAAACCGTAGCTTGTTAGCATATATGTATTGAATTTGATTAATTTTATGATATTTAATTAAGAAGATAATGATGGATTAGCAATCAGGGCATCTAGATTCTAGTTTCTCAGCTTTGTCAGGAACTCTGTAGAACTTTAAATGAGTCGTTTACCTCATAGAGTCTTAGTTTCCCAATTCGTGACATGGAAGTGTGTGGGAATAGGTAACGGGTAAGTTCCCTATTAGTTCTTATGTTCTGTCTGAGGTCTGTGATTTTACAGTCAGGTAAAATATGATAGTGTCATGAAAGTAAGAAGCCTCATAGAATGTTGGGGCTAAGGCAACAGTATCTTGTGAAGGCAGAGTATACATACTTCCCAGTGACAGTTTGAGAGATATGAGAGATAGATATTCTTTATTTCTCATTTACTGGTTCAACAATTTTGTTCTGAGATGGAATTGAAAATGGGTGTTCATCTGATCAACAGGATTTCTTAAATTTGAAATCCTGGGCAAGATTTTAGTAGTTATGTAACTTAGTGCTACTCAAGTCACTCATGAAGGGCATGGATCCTGAATTGCCAGGCTGGAGAAATGAGGGCAATAATAGATCTGCTTACCTGCCTCACAATGCTGTGGTCAGATTGATTAAGAATCTCAGAGAAGTGTGCCAAGTTCTTCTGAATAAAAAAACGCAAAATACAAAATAATCTGGCTTGCTAAACTTGAAGAGAAAGGTTACAAGTTTACGTTTGAGTTAATATGAAGCTATGTAATTGGAAAACCATTCTACAGATTATTATCAGATCACAAATGAGTTCATTATAATTATATTTAATTCAGCAAATGACAAGAGATTTAATAAAGTCTAGGCCCTGTCACTTCTCTTGAATGTAGAAAGATTTCCATCAGTCTAGGTTATACATTTTTTCTTTGCTCATTCCAACTTTCAAATGAAATAACTCAAAATTAATAGATCTGACCTTAGATACATTGCTGCAGCTCCTGGAAGTTTCTGCATCTTGCTTAAGTTATCTAGAGTTCACTTAAAGCAGTCTAGCTAGCAGTGATATTTAAATCTATTTTTCCTTTGTTTTAATGGGGCTTATTCTCTGTGAGGAAATGAAACAAAGGACCTTTTTAGGATGTGACAGGGTTTGATTATCTTCATGGAAAACAAACCGAAAATAGTTATGTTAAAATCATACTCAGACCTTCTTATTTTCTGTCTCTTTGCTTTTTTTCTTCTTATTTCACCTCACCCAGTTGAAATAATTGGAAATACTCTCCCTAGCCAAATCTTACATATCTTTTCAAGACCTTCTTCATTCTTCCATGAAGTCTTTCCAAATTATAATTATTTTTCCTTCGTCTTAACTCATAACAATTGTTTCTGAAGGAGTGAAGTCTGTTCAATGCAGAATAATGTGTTTTTTTTATTTTTTAGGGTAGTGAAAATATGGAAACATAGTTTCAGATTTAGGAAAAAAAATATCACTGACATTATTTGCGTTCAGTTTACAAATTGGGTTTTGAGAGCCCTCTAATTCTTCATTCTATGATTTTTGTGGTAAACTAGCAAGCAAGCAAGTAAAACAGGTTAACATAATTTTATTTGGGTTCTTGTAACTTGGAATAAATTTATCTTTTCACCCAAGTTGGTGGACTTTATTTTTTTTCTATACAACTTTTCACTTTCTGTCTAAATAGATTCCATTAATCTAAATATTTTCCAAAATATCTTTCCCCATTTCCTAATGACAGATCACTTACTTTTTTAATGGTTTGCTTCATAGAATTTTTCAGACTTAACGATTACATGACCTTAGAACTTCTATAGACTTAACGATTACATGACCTTAGAACTTCTATTATGATAAGATCTCTAGCTTTTGAGTAATTATACTGAAATATAGGATATTTTACATTATTTACATTTCACATTTAACTCCATATTATGACTTTTTTCTTTAAAAAGTAAAATCAGTTCACATTAGAAAACAAATAATTCCTTATTGAGTGGTCAGTTGAAATGGATTTTTTCACAAATTGTTTCATATGTGTAAGTGTATACACACACACACACAATATGGAAGTGCCACAATCACTTCTTTGGAGTAGTATTGTCTAGACAGGGGTTAGGGAAGCTGTGACCTTGAGACCACCTGTGGTCCTCTAGGTCCTCAAGTGCAGCCCTTTAAATGAACCCAAACTTTAAAGAACAAATTCTTTTATTAAGCATTTTTTTTTTGCTTTTTGGAGGGGGGAGGGTAGGGCAATTAGGGTTAAGTGACTCGGCCAAGGTCACATGGCTAGTAAGTGTTAAGCATGTGAGGGCAGATTTGAACGTAGGTCCTCCTGACTTCAGGGTCTCTATTCACTGTGCCACCTAGCTGGCCCTATTATGGAATTTTTTGGGTGCAATTTAGATTCAGTCAGGATTTGTTCTTTGAAATTTGGATTCATTAAAAAGACTGCTCTTGCGGAGTGTTTCTCAACCTTCCTAACTCCAGGATCCTTTAATATTCATATGTGGGCTATCTGCATGTGGGCGGACCTACCTGGAGGTGGTTAGAGGAGAGGTGTCGAGGTTCCTAAGACCATCAAAAATATGTGTTTTCTGATGGTTTCAGGTGACCCCTGTGAAAGGGTCATTTGATCCCCAAAGGGGTCATGATGCACAGGTTGAGAACTGCTGGCCTAGAGGGCCAAGTGTGACATCAAGGCTGTAGATTCCCCATCCCTGTTTGAGATCTATGATTTTCATATTCTTTGGATTCTTTACTGTCATTGAAAATGGTGGAATTCTTGGTACACAGTGCAGAGCTATGGAAAGATGCATATAAAGTTGAAGGACTAGGACTCCCTGCTCTGCCATTTACTTGGGAAAATCATTTAATGATCCTGAGCTTCATTTTCTTAAATGAAGAGGTTCCGTTAGGTGATCTCCAGGGTTCCTTTTAACTTCAAATTGATGATCCCATGACCTTGCTTGCTTCCTTAGTAACAGTGTTCACAGTGTCAGGATACTAGAGTTTTCTCACCCATTGGATCCACTTAAAAAAGGGCTCTCCTGAGTGAAGTTTCTGGGCATAGGTGTGCAGGTAACTGCTTAAGAAAATGTCACTCTGGGGAGGGGGCAGGAATAACCTATGCAGTACAAACTTCTAAGTTTAATCTGTGTTATTAACACATACTCTATAATTTTCTTAACTAAACAATCAAAACAAATCAATTCCTCATTTGTAGAGTTTATTTCTAAAGTATAAATGCTCGCGCCCCCCCCCCCAATTTCTAGCTGGATACAGCACATACCTGTTTTGGGGTAAGAAGTCAAGGACAAAGGTATTGTGCAAAAAAAATGTCCCTCTGCATTCAGGGGGAGCTGAGATGAAATAACTTTTTCAAACAAGAAAAATGTGTGGGGTGGATGACAAGCCCAGCTACTGAAATAGCAGGGTTTGGTAGTTGGCTTCAGACGCTACTTGTTTAATACACTAGAATGGTTTGGTTTAATATAGTCTGCTTGTCACTATGTGTTGATCTAATAAAGGCTTTAAATAGTTTCATTTTGACTAGTCTGACCATCTTTGGTGAAATTTTCTTATGTTGCAGCCTTCGGTAGGCTGGTTTTTATAGCAGCTGACATTATCCTAGCCTCATATGATATAGCACTTCTGAGGAAGAAACTTTACATTTCCTCCGTATAATTAAACAGTATTTTCTTGCTCATGATTCAGTAGTATGGAAAGCTCTATCCAATTATGATAAGTCATTATTAGAATACTCTTATATTTCCCAGTCTGGAGAGGTTAGCAGTCCTAGAGTAGTACAGAATAATTTCCTAATTATTGATATTTTCAAGAGATTTGAATTGATATAAGTTATGAATGTAAAAGATCATTTCATTGTAATAATTTTTTTAAACCTGCATATGAATTAGTACCCCCCACTGTTGTCTTTTTGATGAATGGGTTAAATTTTTACTACTTTGAATAACGTTTTTTAAGTATTTGAGATAAGGATCTGTTCAATTTTGTTATTCTTCAATGAGTTTGAACAAAATTGATGTACTCTAGAGGAAATGAAATCATTTCTAACATTTATACTTATGAGAATTTTGATTATTTGTTTGTTTTTATTTTTTTATTTATTTTTTAGTTTTTTTTAATTTTAATTTGTTTTCTTGGTTACATCATTCATTTCCACAAGGTTTTGAGCTACAGATTTTCTCCCCTTTTTGCCC
>JAQQSW010021844.1:0-10580 GCA_028646575.1 Pseudocheirus occidentalis
AAAAAAAAGAATAACTGAGTGAACCCAGTCAATAATGATTATTATAAAAGCATAACTATGTAACAAAAGATTGATAGCCACAAAACAGAATATATAATACAAAACAGAAAAAAAAGAAATTCCATAATTACTCAAGAAAAACATATGTGAAGACTTCTGGGTCAGGAAATAAACAATATGGAGTACGAAACATTTTGTTTAATCCCCTCTACTTCTCAAACCTCTCCAAAACAGAAATTATATACAAAAGATAAAAAAACTTCAGATATCTCTATGATTCAGGACACTGAGAATCCAAAATAAGGTAAAAACAACAAAAATAATGTGAACTGACATCTACACTGAGCAAACTCAACACTCTTTTCCCACACTCCATCCTACCTATAGTGAGGCTATACTAGCTGACCCACATGTGCTCACAACAAAACCCAATCCCTCATCCCTTCTCCCTTTCCTTTTTCCAGTGTAGTAGAGATCCCGATTCTAAGCTGTCAGGACACATAGCCAGTAGCCTCTCCAGTGTTCCAGGATAGGAACACTTATTAGAACCACAGAGCCTGTGCAGCAGCATGAAGTAAAAGATCTCTACAGGAGAGTCAGAAACACATCCTATGATCATCACCCCTCCTTCCAGAACATCAGAAACTCAAACTACAACAATTATTGCAGTAGAACCAGCATGGCAACTCTCTAAACTGCTGGTTCTGGGCCAGAGAAGAAAGGGAACAAGACAGGACACTGGAACCGAACACAGCATGTAGGTTGATTGATGTGGCACTCCATTAACCTGAGGGAAAGTACTCAGCATCCAGTTGGAAGCAGTTCTGTTCACTCAAAAGTCAGTAGAGGCAAAAACCTAGGCTGGTGTACCACAAATTACACAGAGGAGGCTGGGAAGCTTTGAGATGCAGCCCCAAAGGAAATCACCATTGGAGGGGAAAGAGCTAGAGAGTCAGAAAGTGAATGACAGGAGGAAATAAGGAGGTGGGGGACTAATATTACCAAAGATCTCAGGAATAAGAAAATTCAAAGACTTTGAACATAAGTAGAGTTCAAGTATCTTTGAATAAAAACTAAAAACAAAGGAAAATGATCTGACATTGAACGAGACAGAAGACTCTGTGGAATTTGAGGAGAACATGGAACCATAATGTGCTGTTTCTGAGTGGTTTAAAAGAGAAATGAGAATAATGAGAGCAAAATTTGTGGCTTGCACATAAAAATGGGAAAAAAGAAAGCCTGGAATCTTTAATAGCAAGTTTCACCAAAGAAACCAAAGAGAGAACAACAGGTTGGGGGTACAAATATACAGAAGCAAAGGATAATCTAAACAAGAAGTCAAAAAACAATATTAAAAGAAAACATGTTCACAATGCAAGTGAAGCATGTTGATCTTGAAGATAGGATGCATAGAGAGAATCTAAGGATTACAAATCTCCCAGAAGAATATGACAGGATAAAAAAAAAAGCTTAATACCATAACACAGGAAATAATATAGGACAATTCCCCAATACTTCTTAACATAGAGAATGAAATGCCAATTGAAAAAAGTCATAGATTGCTTTTAGGGGTAAAAAAACTGAAGGCTGCTAACTCCAAAACACATAGTGGGTAAATTTAACCACTTCAGAAACAAGTTCTGCAAGCAATCAGGAGGAAGACCTTCAAATACAAAGGAAAGGAAATTTGAATAACACAAGACTATTCTGCATCCACCAGAAAAACAAAAGGGATTGGAACAATGTGTTCAAAAGAGCAAAGGAGCTCTGGATGCAGCCTAAGATGACTCATCCTGAAAGTCTGAAATTAGCCATAAATGAAAAAAGATGAATGTTCAATAATAAAACGGCATGTGAAACACTCTACAGAGAAAACCAGGGAAAGAAAGAAAGGAAGGAAGGAAGGAAGGAAGGAAGGAAGGAAGGAAGGAAGGAAGGAAGGAAGGAAGGAAATCAGACCTGAAGAAATCATTTGCCTTCTTAAATGCTCCAGACAACAGAAATATGAGAGGGGCAAATGAATCCAGTGTTCAAGGACAATAACAGAATGAAAGCAGAGAGACCAGGAAAAGACTTCTTTCTAAATGTACACAGAGACTGGGATGAAAGTGGAAGTCAGGTAGAGGTTAAGAGCAAAGAGGCAGGTCTGGGGCATTATAGATAGAACCTGCCAACATTCTGCTTTCAAGTGAATCAATGTTTTTGGTTGGGGGGGACTATATTACAAAATAGGAGAGTAAATGAAAAGGGAGGAAGGGAGCAGGGAGATCAAGTGTATGAAGAGTATGGGTTAAATCAAAGGTTAGAATGAGGGGAAAGTGATTCTAGTTGTCTCAGGAAGAGAAGACCTTGCTGAGGAGTGAGTGAAGAGGTGGGAAGAAGGATTGAAGATGAAGAGGGAAATGAGGAAGGCCAGGCTTTAGTAGTGGGAGTGGGTTCTATTGATGAAGGTTTCTATGGTTGAAAAGAGATGTTTTGTGAAGGGAGATAATAACCTCGTGCTGGGTGTGGTCTGGGGTATTTGGTACTTAAAAAGACCACTTGCTTTACCTCAGGAGGAAGTTAGAGATCATTTGAGCAACTGGCACCTGGGAAAGCATGGACCTAGGGAGGAGATTTTGAGGCAAATTGAAAAAAAAGAAGATAACCAAGGGGAAGATATAAATCAACAGTAAGTTGCATAATCAGGGACATAACAGGAGTAAAGGAGTGAATCTTACCATGGGGTAGTGTCCTCTCTGCAGGAATTGGCACATGGAAAAGGGAATCCTTGGGGCAAGCTCTTTCAGGCAATGGCAGAAACTGCCAAGAAGGGAGAGCATAGAATGGGTAACTTGGAAGTGATGATACCATGAGGAATCATAAGAACAGAGACAAGATAAGCACCAGGAACATCAGGTCCTCCAGTTGGATGATAATATGTTCAACATGGTTTCTGGTCCTCATAACAAATCTGAGCCGTCAGTATTAAATCAGCTAAGAGGAAAAAGGCCTCTTGCATGCAGCCTATCCTGGGGTCAGAGTTGTTTAAGAGGACTCACTCCATATTGCTATCATTCAGTGTTTTCAGGCCCATTAAGCCAAAACCTCCTTTTCCCTAGAAGTCCCATTAGGTAGATAATAGCACTTTTAAAGGTGTCTTCTCAGGGCCTAACATCTTCTTCCATAGGTGTTTGATGAAGAATCTCCTTTAATTCTAGCCCAGGGTGTCCCAAACCCTTTCTGGGAAGGAACTATTCCAAGACATCATGAGGGGCAGACAACTTACAAATTAAGGGTGGGGGGTGTTAACCATTTCCCCAGGTTGCGCAGATTCTTCAATATTAAACAAACAAATCTATAATTTCTTTCATGTGAGTCCTCCGTCCACCAATGCAGACTTCAACCTTTCTAAGCTGTTAGACATTCTTAGAGAATTGCTGTATCTGAAAGATTTATAACCCTCTGGCTAGTCTATTTGGCTAGGTTAATCTTTAAATGAACAGTCTGCCAAATGGCCAATACTCTGCCTTTGCAGCCTGGTTGATGAACCTGTCAAAACTTATACTCTGCTGTCATCACATTTGAGAACCCAGGATCACCTTCATGTCGTGATGAGACACCAGAGAGAGTAGTGCTTGTGTAGAATGAAAGCTTAAGGCAAAGACTCTTTCACTTCGATCTTCATATCCCCAGCATCTAACACTGTGCTTTGCTCTTAGTACATGTTTAATGAAGCTTGTTGAACTTGGGAGATTGATTTTGGTGGATTATTACATCAACAATAATAAAAAGGCAGCATTCGTATAACACTTAAAGGTTTGCAAAGTGCTTTAAATACTTTACCCCATTTTGATCCTTATAACAAGCCTGTGAGACAGGCAATATAAATACTACCTCCATTTTACAGATAAGGAAGCAGCAAGATGCAGCGGTAAAGAGATTTCCCTAAGATCACACAGCTAGGGAGTGGTATAAAAGAAGGGCTGAAAGCCACATGTTCTGATTCCAAATCCAATGTACCTTCCTCTCCACAATACTTGATCCTGAGGAATTTGGTTTCACTTTACAGCTGCCTGTTTAGATGAATAGAGTCTATTCAATATGAATAGACTGTCTCTACCACAGTATTTCTGGTCTTTTCTCTAAGATTCAACAGTTGAAAGATTTTAAGTGAAGTTGAATTGTATCATTTTCCAATTGTCTTCTCTGTTGGGATAAACTATTTACACTAGGAGGAAGCGAACTGTTTGTATGTAACATTACACCTCTAGCAACTTCCAAATGTATGTTCTGGGGTCAAATGGGGTTCTACAAGGCTGCCAGAAATCTCATCTGATTTCTCATTTTTCTCTATGATCATTTCAGTATTATGTCTGAGAACCTGACTCTTGCCTCTGTGCCCCTGGTGTAATAGTCATTACTAGACAAATGAAACAGGGAATTTGGGGAGATGCAGCCAAATCAAACAAGATGACCACACAGACAAACTATCAAAGGCATTTCCTTCTAGCACTTTATCATGACCCACTCCATTGGTGCAGAAGAGCCTCGTAAGAATGTTACCAATGCTTTTTACTTCCTAAATTAGTATTTAAGATGCATGGAGAAGTATCAGGGATAGAGTAAAAGCATTAACTTCTTAATAACTTGCCCTCACAAATATCTGTGGAAAGGAATGACAGTAATTTTAAGATTTTTAAAAATTGTTTATTTTCTTCTCTCCCTGTCACTCCCCTTCCCCCCCACCCACAAGTGAACAAAGAAAGACAAAAGAAAAATCTCATAATAAATATGAACAGTCAAGCAAAGCAAATTCTCACATTATGTTCAAAAATATGTGTGTCATTCTGCATTTTGAGTCTATCACCCTCTATCAGGAGGTAAGCAGCATGCTTCATCTTTGGTCCTCCAGAGTTGTGGTTTGTCATTGAGTTGGTCAGAATTCTTAGCTTTTTCAAAGGTGTTTTTCCTTATAATGTTGTTATCCTAGTTCTGTTTACTTCACTATACATCTGTTCCCAAAAGTCTTTCTAAGCTTCTTCAGAAACTATCCATTTCATCATTTCTTATGGTGCATAGTGATGCATAGGATGTATAAACCATAATTTGTCCAGCCATTCTCTAAGAAGTGGGCACCCACTCAGTTCCAGTTTGTCATTATTACACAAAGAGACGCTATTAATATTTTTGTACACGTGTCTCCTTTTGTTCTTTCTTTGCTCTCTTTGGGCATAGACCTGGTGGAGGCATTGCTAGGTCACAGGTTGAGAGCAAAGTTCCAAGTCGCTTTCCAGAATAGTTGGAAGAATTCAAAGTTTTGCCAACAGTGTGCTACTGTGCTTATTGATAGCTTGGATTTCTTCCTTTGAAAACTGCCTCTTTATATCCTTTGACCATTTATCTACTGGAGAATGTCTCTTATTATTATAAATTTTAATCAGTTCCTCATATATCTTGAATATTAAACCTCTGTCAGAGAAGCTTGCTGCAAAGATTTTTTTAAAGTTGTTTCCCTTCTAATTTCAATTTCACTGATTTTGTCTGGATAAAACCTCTTTAAATTCCATATAATCAAATTTTCTATTTTTTCTGCGATCCTTTCTATCCTTTGCTTGGCCGTGTATTCTTCCCTATCCATAGACTGGATAGGTAGTTTCTTCCTTGCCCCTCTAATCTAGTTTTGATGTCACCTTTCTTGTCTATTTGGTATTTATCTTGGTACCTTTACTCATGTCACTCCTACCTCTAGGAATGCTCTTCCTCCTTCTCCCTATCTATCAAAGTCTTTCCTGCTCTTGGAAGTTGAGCTCCAAGGCTCCCTCCTCACCCGAGCCTTCTATCATTCCCTCAGAAATCTCTCCCTCTATAGTATATATTCAGTTCATATCCGAACAGTGCTTTCCTTACAACCATTCTGCAAGGCAGGTAGTACAAGGATCGTATCCTCACTTTATATGCCCACAAACACATAGCTAATAAGTACGTGAGGGCAGCATTTGAACTCAGGTCTCCTGATTCTAGGTCCCATGTTCTACCCACTAGAGCAGATGGCCATCCTTAGTATTAGAGACATTTGGGTCTACCTTATCTACCCTTTTGTCTCCCCCTCAACACCTAATACACTACCTTTTATACAGTAGTGTTCCACTACATATTTGCTAACAGGGGTTTTGTTTTGTCCCTGCCTTAAGAGGATCTGTTATGCAAAGAATAATACACATCTACAAGGAGATAAAAAATGGGAAGCAATTTGACTGAAGTGAAACCAAGACTTAAACCTGAAAAGTTTTTTGAAAAGATCTTTTCCTCAAAGCCACATGCCCCCCTAAGTGGTGGCCAATGAGAGGTTAAACTTATGGCCTAGAAGAGTTCAACATGATTTAAACAGTTGGCCAGAATGGGAGGACTGTTTGCCCCAAGAGAAACGACTCTGCCTAATAACATTAGTCATTGATGGCTTTGCCTCTCTTTTGGCTTCATACCACATAAAAGGCTGTTTTGAGCCAAGAAGAATCCCCCTTTATCTTTGTAGTGCCATTTCTTTGCTGTCCATTTCACGCTACCTAGGGACACTGACTGAGGGTAGGATAATTGTGCACACTTAGATCTCTTTTGGAAATCTCCCCAGAGCAATTGGGAGTGTCTAGGGACCATCAGCACCAGCAATTCCTTTCACAAGTATTATAATTCCTTGTTTGCCTCTTGCTGAGTCAGGGAGAAAAAAGATGAGTTCGTCTATTGTCCTGCTACCCTTCAGCATGTAAATGTCATCCCTGGTAGGGGGCAGGAAAGCTGCAGCTTTAGGGGGAAAAGTTGAAGAATTTCCTTGGACTGACTACTTATGGACTTCTGAGGCCTTATCTCCCACAAGCCAAAGGTTTCACCATTCTGACTGAACTAAGCAGTCGATGTGCCTGACTCAGTTCATTGGTTGACTTAAGTAACCAGTCAATTAGTTCAAAATGACTCAACTCAACTCAACAATATAGTATGAGTTCTCAGTTACATGTTACTGAGGCTACCAACTTTGGTCATTTTGACTTGAAAAACAGTCATTCTTTAAAATACTTCATTAAGGCTTCTTAACCCCCCAAATAGGGACTGTCATAAATGTAAACCTATTAGTGAAATGTATAGTATAGAATAAGTTCTGTGTTATTTTATGTGCTCAAAAGCAGAAATTACTGGTTGGAATAGAAAGCCTCAATTTTGACTGTATATACTGTGACGTGTGGCTGAAAAGTCATTCATCTGAATACTTTAAAATATATGAATATCTGGTATATTGTAGCACGCTGTAATGAAACTTAGGATGTGTCTACATAGTAGCCCCCCCCCCAATTTATTTTAAAATGAAGAACAAAAGGAAAAGATGAATAAGTGATTTGGTGATCATTTTTTGAAATCCACTCCATAACTGTAATGATCCATTTCAGCCCAAGAGACGTTATGAGCAATCATCAGGAGAGAGAGGAAAATTTGGGCTACAGGCATTGAATGCCATATACAGTGTCGGCCATGTTCAGTATATCCACTGATTTTGCTTAACATTTTCCTTTGTTATAAGGGAAGGCTCTTTTGGGGAAAGGGCTTATCTAGAAACTACTGTGATATAAAAACCAAAGGCATCAAACAAAAAGTATTCTTCTCTCCACTCAAGCAACTACCACCTTAGTTCATCTCCTTATCACCTCTCACCCAGATTATTGCAAAAGCTTCCATCTTTGGATAGCCTTTTCTCCATGCCTTGATTGTACTTCCCCTTTCCACCTCTTGGAATGTCTGCTTTCCTTCAAGATTGAGCTGAAGCACCACGGTCTGCAAGAATCCCTTCCTAGTCCTCACAGCTGGTAGGTAATGCCAGTGACCTCCCCTCAGGTCACCTTTTATCTGGTTTGTGTTGTGTCATGTGATCTCCTCTGTTCCAATGAGATGGTCTCATTTTTTGCCTTTGTATCTCGGCACAATGCCTGTAATATAGTAGGTACTTAATAAATATTTCTACATTAACAAATGATTGAACTGTTTTGATTATTTTAGTTCTATTCTCTGGTGTTTTCCTCTGTGCTACATTCTTGACAGAGCTAGACAGCAGAAATGTAAACTGAATTCGAAATACCATGCAACCCTAGTTATCTTTTCTTAAAATAAATTTTTATCTCTTTTGTTTTTACATAACTTCCCATTTCCCCTGCAATCCTACCCCTACCCTCTCTAAAAGAGCCATCCCTTATGAAGAATTTTTAAAAGAAAAAAAAAGAGAAAGAGATCATCAAAACAGATCAATAAATTGAAAAAATTCAACAACACATACAATGTTCCACACCTCTGGTACCTCTTACCACCTCTGCTAAAGAGTAGGGGAGGTGTTTACTCATATCTCTTCTTTGGGCTATAGCTTGGTCTTTATAACTCTGCAGCATTCATTTTCTATTGTTTGTGGTTGTTCCTTCCATTCACATCGTTCTAATAACTGTGTCTATTTTCTTGGCTCTGTTTACTTAACTTTGCATCTGTCCATTTAACTTTTTATGTTTCTCTGTAGCAATCATATTAATTGCTTCTTATAGCACAGTAATATTCCATTACATCCAAGTACCACCATTTGTTTATCTATTCCTCAACCAAAATGCATTTATTTTTATTCTAGTTTCTTTGCTACCACAAAAAAATAGTGCATGTGTATATGTATACATGTATATATAAATATAAATTAAATATCTTGGTTTTATAGTGAGCCTTTCTTTTTAACACTGTCCTCCCTGGGGTATATGCCTAGCACTAGAATCTTTGAATCAAAGGATATGGACATTTTAGCCATTTTATTTGCATAATTCCAAATTGCTTTCCAGAATGATTATGCTCATTCACAGCTCCACCAACAATATGTGCCTGTCTTTACACAATCTCTCTAACAATGACTATTACCATCTTTTGTCATCTTTGCCAATCTACTAGTTATAATGGAAAACCTCAAGGTTGCTTCGATTTATATTTCCCTTATTATTAGTGATTTTGAACATTTTTTCATATAGTTATTAATAATTTGCAATTCCTGATTTGAGAACTGTTTGTTCATACTCTATGACTGCTTAGTGGCTTTTGGTCTTAAATATTTTGTTACTTGTCTAAATAACTTGGATACCAAATCCTTACAAATATTTTATACAGTTTTCCCCCCAGTCAAACACTCTCCTTTTTTCCTAGATGCATTCATTTTGTTCATGTAAATGTTTTTCAATTTCATGTAATCAAAAGTATCTATTTTATTTTTTGTAATGACCTCTATCCCTTCTTTGCTTAAGAATTCATCTCCTGTGAGATCCAAAGCTGTGAAAAGCACATGATTTGCTTCTCTTCTAATGTTTTATGGTATAATCTTTAATATTTAGGTAATGTATCAATTTTGAATTAATTATACAATATGATATATTAGTCTAAGCCTAATTTTGTCTCACTACTTTTCTGTTTTCCCAGTAATTTGCATCAAATAAGGAGCTCTTTCCTAAGCAATTTAAGTTCTTTGACTTATCAAACACTGGGTTACTGAGTTTCATTATTTCTGATTCTTTCTTATTTATTCTATTCTATTGATCTACTTTTCTGAGGTTTTCTTTTTTAACCAGCATCAAATGGTTTTGATGATTTCTGCTTTATAATGCAGTTTGAAATCTGGAGGTGCTTGTCCCCCTTTATTCCTACCTTTTTTCATTATTTCTTTTTATGTTCTATATCTTTTGTTCCTCCAAATGAATTTTTAAAATTATTTCATCAAGTTCTACTCCTTTGGTAGTTTGGTTGGTATAGCATGAAAATGATCAATTAATTTTGGTAGTTTTGTCATTTTTCATTATATTGGCATGGCCCAGTCATGAGCAGTAGTAACTATTGAGTCAGGTAACACCCATGCAGTGAACAGGCCTCTTTAAGAAGTGAGTCAAAGGATGGTCCCTTTAATTAGAAAAAAAGAAAAGAAATTCAAGCTGGAAGGGAAAGACCCTCAGAGTTGCTGTTCCAAAGAGAAATAGTTACCATCAACATTCAATCTAAGCCAGGAGGGCCCAAAATACAGCCATTAAGTGGAGCTTGGGCAGAGTGTTATTTCACCCTGAGTACATTAAAAGGCCTTAGCCTAAAAGGGCCAAGGTCTCCCATTGCATCCTGGGTCATCTCCAGCTGTCCTAATGAATATCTGGTCACTGGATACAGATGCCTCTGGAGGAAAAAGTGAGGCTGGTGACCTTGCACAGCAGTCCCTCGCTCAAATCAGAGTCAACTGCAAGTCATGTCATCTTTTCCCTGATGCTATGGTCTTCTTAAAAAACAAAAGACAAACACAACCTGTGAGTAGACCAAGCTGCCTGAATGGAGACCCAGCTAGTTGGGTAACTCAGCTTGTCCTCTCCCTCTCCCTCTTCCTCTCCCTCTCCTTCTCCTCTCCAAAGGAAAGTAAATTTTGATGGCCAGAAGCTGCCCATTTAACTTGGTGTTTACTGGCTAGATTTCTTTTCCTTCCTTTCTTCCCTCCTTCCTTCCTTCCTCCCTCCCTTACTTCCTTCCCTCTTTCCTTCCTTCCCTCCTTCCTTCCTCCCTCCCTT
>JAQQSW010021845.1:0-10579 GCA_028646575.1 Pseudocheirus occidentalis
GCTCTGCAATATCTGCAACTAGGAATCAAGATATACAGGGGCTGGGATAGGGAGACCCTCCCTGCCCTACCAGAAAGTTAGAGAGCAGACCAGGGGAGGGGCTCCACAGTGGGATTGCTGTTTTGGGGAAAGATGGGGAGAAAATTTGTAACTAAAAAATCTCATGAAAATGAACGATGTAAACAAGAAAACAAATAAAATTTATTACATTAAAAAATAAAAAATAAATGATATTTATAAAAGCTCACTGTCCAGCACACAGTAAATGCTTAATTAATATTTTTTCTTTCCTTCTTATGCAGATTTGATCCCAAGTAGAAAAGTACTGCTTGAAATGCTTTCCAGCCAGCAATTTGCTTTAATAGTAAATAATTTGGATTGGCCAATGGTCTTTGGTAGAAGAAGTCTGGCCATCTTCAGCACATCCAAACTGCTAATGTGCCTTTCCCACTGGCAGCATCTTGTATACTCAAGGGCTGCTGCCAGAACAACATGTTAGTGTTCAAAAAAGAATTTGAGATAATGCCTCCTAAAGGACTTAAAAATTAAGAGTGACATCACAGAGACAGAAAACCAGATATAGTAACTGTTAACAAAAAGATCTTGCCTGACACTCAGCAGTGGCCACCTTTGATCTTAAAGGGAAGGAAATAGTATAGTCATCCATTCAATAAATATTTACCAAGTGCCTACTAAGTGCAAGGCACAGAAAGGAAATTTATAGAGAAAGCTAAATTAGGAGGATTAATCTAGCCCAATAAGACTGGCCTCAAGAGAAACAAAAATCCAACACATCTTAAGAATGATATTCTGAAATTCTCTTTGGACCAATGAAGCCTAGAAAGCAGTCCCTTGTCTGTCAAACAGACGGAGAACCAATCTACCTGTATGCTGCTTCTGGAAAAGTTTGGAAGATTAATTAACTACTGTTGTCACAATGCTTCCGGCTTTATTGGGAAAGACACTTAATTAATACAAGATAATATTACTAGCTTCAGGTCTTCGGTGGTAATATATTAAGACTTTCCCTTGAAAACAGAGAGCTCTTATTAGAGATCACTGATCAATTCAACACAAGGTAAATTCATATATGTGACTTATCTTCGCTCAAGATAGAAGAGAATCATAAGTTTCTTCATTAGAAAGAGAGGCCAGGTGAAAAGCAAATTGCAGATTCTTTAACAATCTGTAGATATTGATTGGCTAGTTTTGCTACATCAACTTGCTCTCCCTTTTCTATTTTTAATCTTTGTTACAAGGAATGGCTTGCTGGGCTGGCAGCCAAGGGATATATTTGGATATGAATGTGATACAAAAGCAACAAGTGTCAATAAAAATAAGGTTAAATTAACAACAAAAAGGGGAGGGATGAGGGGGAATCTAACTGTAGATATTTGTGAAGACAACTTTAAGATCTGTGCTCACGAGAGCAAGGAAAGTGAACCAACTGTGGTAGGTAGACTGAGAGAATTCAATTCAACTCAACAAACATTTAGTGTCTAGGATGTGCAGAGCACTATGCTAGGCACTAAGGATGCAAAAACAAAAATGAAACAGTCTCTGCCCTCAAGGATTCTATGTTCCATCAGGAGGGGGCAGGGATGAATGAATAAAACAGGCACATAGAAAAGCAAACAAAAGATAATGAGGAGAAGTAGCACTAACAATGGGGTAAGTATCAAGGACATGGCAACCTTCACCTCACCAAAACAAACAAACAACAACGAAAAAAGACGGCACAGAGAGGGCCCAGAAGGAAGATGTGTCTAAAAGGAAGCATTCCTATAGCTCACGTAAGAGATCCATCTATGTAACAAGAATTAGAGCTGGAAGAGACCTCAGAAGGCATGTAGTTCAAACCCTACCAGAAGCAATGAATTTCCTCAGTGATAACCCTGAAAAATGGATTTCATTTGAATATGTTTAGTGATGGAAAATTTAGGGAAATAAAAGCAGTTTTTACTCTGATAAAGGCAGAGATACCAAAAAGTAGAGGAATATTCCTTAGGCAGAAGAGGAAGTCAAGGTACAAAATGGAGAGAGAAAAAAATCTGAGATAGGATAGCTAGAAATACTTTCAGAATAATGACTGCTTTGGTAACAAGACAATGCAACATTCTGGCCTAAATGCCACAATAGTGGAACAAAACATGACTTCCTGGACAAAGAGACAAACCAAGCTCTGGAGCAATTTCTATGGACAGACCTAAAGTTAATCTCTAGTTTCCATGTACCTGGCTATACATACACTAACATTTCAATTCCAGAAAAATTCTATTACATTATGAAAACATACTAATTTGGTATATGATCTGGTACCCCTTCAAGGAATCCATACAGAGTACACCAGCTATCAGAAAAGGGAACTGGTCCCTTAAATTTCTATCATGAATTCATCCATTTTTTTCAGTTCCAAAACTCCATTTATGAGCCCACACTAGTTGGGTGCAATCTAAGATTTTGCCAAGGGCATCAGGAGGGCTGCTGGACATAAAAATCATATAAATCCTCCATACCCATAGCAACAACCTGACAACAAAGTGCAATCATTTCTCCAGTGCCCAGTGTGAGCTGCAGGGTGTTTATGCTCTATAGGATGAGTCACCATGCGCTGCTGTCATAGCAACAAATAGGGAATGCTAAATAATACCATCAATTCCAGATCTAATATAGGAACTGGGCTGATATTTCCATGGTGTTAGGGGGGAAAAGACCTGATATTTTCTCATTAAAAAAGCTTTACCGTTCTTTTAAAAAAAAGAAATGCTCCTCGTTTATTCATGCCTGTATAGCTCGTTTCTTACTGAGATTCCCAAGTGAGGATTTAAATTGAAGTCTTCAGACTTTGGATATCATGGAAGGAGCTAAAACAAGAGCAGTAATGAATGCTGCAGGACTGACTGGCTAAGCATTTCTGAAACTATCACCTCCCAGATATTCTGCCACAGAATCAGGAAGCATCCCAGGTCTGGAGCAACCCCAGAGTTCATGTAGTCCAATCTGTACTTTAACAGGAATCTTTTCTATACCCCTGGCACATGGCATTAAATCTCCATGTGAAGATCTCCAATGAAGGGGAGTCTTTTGAAGCAGTTAAGTCCACTTCTGGATAGTTCTGATTGTGAAGAAATTGTTCTTTACATTAAGCCAAAACTTTCCTCCCTATAACTTCTATCTATTGGTATGAGTTCTGGCCTTTTGACCCAAACACAACTAATCTAATCTTTCTTCTACAACACTTCAAATACTGGAAGATTGAGACCATATCTCTGCAAGTTTTTTTTCTTTTCCAGGCTAAATATTCCTTGTTACCTCAGTTGAGGAACCTGGTAGTACAGTGGGTAGAGCACTAGGCCTGGAGTCAGGAAGATCTGAGTTCAAATTTGACCTCTGATATTACTACCAGTGTGACCTTCTGCAAAATGAGGAGAATATTAGTACCCACCTCATAGGGCTTTTGTGAGGATTAAGTGATATAATATTTGTAAAAAAATACTTTAGCACAGTTTCTGGTAAATAATAGGTATTATATACATATAAAAGCTTATTCCTTTCTCCTTTATATGGCAAAACTATAACCCCTTTCAGTATCCTGGTTGTTCTTGTCAAAATACATTCTAGCTTGTCAATGTCTTTCCTAAAATATGACTCCCAAACTGAAAACAATATTCTAAACGTAGTCTGACCAGAGCAGAGTACAGCAAAACTATTGCTTCCCTTGTTTTGAATCCCATGGCTCATTCAGTGCAACCTAAGATCATACTCATTTTAAGTCTGCATATCACCTAAACCCCCAGATCTCTTATACACAACCTCTTGATGCCTCTTCCTATTTTGTACTTGTGTAGCTGATTTTTTTGAACCCAAGTATATTCTACATTTATTCTACTACGGTATTCTACAAGTATATTAACATTTATTCTTCTTCAATTTCATCTTATGAGATCTTTTCCCCCATGATTTGAAATAGTTTTGAAGCCTGAATTATCAGTTATCTCCTCCATCTTTTTGTCATCTGTAAATGAGATAGTGATGCTATCTATGCCTTCATCCATGCCACTGTGTACTACAAATGCCAAACACAGAAGCCTAGACCATCCAACTAGAGCTGACTCACTCAAAGCTGAAGTTTATGTGTGGCAAATGCTTGTTGCCCACATATAGTGTGAGCATGTCACTGTATGGCTCAAAGGGAGGGAGAATAGACATCTTTGCTCTCTTGTTCCCCATCCTCCATGGGAGACTTAATTCCTGCCAGGAGGTAGAAAACTGAGGCTGTCCACTCTCCTCTCCTGAGAGAGAGGGGGATTACTGGGCTACAGTTATATCTATCAGCTCCCTTAAATATCATGAGTTTTTGGGATGTAGTTTTCAGGCTCAAGCTAAACTTCTGATCACTATTCATTAATGAGGAAAGGAGGTCCCCAAGCTTTATATCTAAGGCTTGATTCTCTTCCCACCAAATGCCAATTCTACAATGAATACATGTAATAGATATCAAAGAAACCCAGTTATCCAAGTCAATAGCAAAACAGAAATCAGAGAAAATATACATATGAAAATATGTACTAGACAATATAGAGAAAAAGAAGCTCTCCCACTGGTTCAAGGTAATTCAGTTCAACAGAATTACAAATCTCACCCATAGGAAATTCCCCCAAATCTCTAGTATAACTAGCTCGGGATGGAGGCACATGATGAAGACTGCTAGTTCTTCTCATGTCAGATTCTTCCAGAGTCTTTTACTCAGAAACCTAAAGTGGGATTAGCATCATCCATCTTTTTACTCAAAGCTGGAAGTCAGAAATATCCAAAGCAACTGCAGAGCTTGAAGAGACTCAAGAAACTTGAAGAGACTCTTCCCTTTCCTGCTCTCACCAACTCTGCCTAATTCCTCAAGCAGGCAATGGGGCCTTGACCTCCACAAGTGAGAAAAGAGTCCTCTACCAGAGGGCTTTGGGACTTGGGCTACATTCACAAAAATATCTCCTCTTTGGGTCTGGTCATTCATTGAGGCAATTCCAAAGTCACTAACTATATCATCATATAGGCCACATCTTTTTGTCTTGTCCATTAAGATAACCACTGAGTTCCTGCGTGTTCCTGCAGTGCCACCCATATACCCTCATGTGATCAAGTCCTAGAAGCCAGAGCTCTGCCTTCTTGAGGACTCTGTACTTGCCAAAGAGGGGAACAATGAGGAGGGTCATGGTTCTATATTCTTGACAAACAGACCCAGAGATGGACAATGGAGGCATCCTTGAACTTCGGGGGGCAGCCTCCTCTTGCCATATAACCTAGAAGATTTCAGTTAGCTTTTGTATGAGCAGTGAATCCTTTTCCTTGTAAATCTCTGTTGGAATAGAATCTGCACTTCTGCTGACAAGTGGAGCCTAACAGCATTCAAAACTTCTTCAGTTAGAAGTTTGGCTAGAGAGGGATTAACTTCAATCTGAGGTGTACAGTTGATGGCTTCAGCATTGCTTGATGATGGTCTGTTGAGAACACTATTTCAGTGCTCAATCCACTTGTCCAAGAACATATCCCTATCATTTATCAATGTGGTTCCATCAGCCCTGAGTAGCTGAGATGCACCATAGGTCTTGGGCCTATAAATAGTCTTTAGGGCATCATAAAAGCATGTTGGATTGTTACTATCAGTGTAAAACTGAATTTCATGTGCCTTCTTACAAAGCCAAGAATCCTGCATCTCTCTAAAATTCACTTGCACTTTACTTATGATGGAGTTATATACTGCCTTCTTAAAATAGGATGAATCATAGAGATAGTACAAAAGACTTTGACAAATGCCCTCTGAAATCCAAGTGTACTACATTTATGAATGGACTGGATTGCTTTCAGGAAATTGCAAAGCTCTTTTACTAACCCCCAAGCATCCCACGAAAATAAAAGCCTATCTTTCTCTTTCTTTTATTTTTATTATAAACCCAACAAACAACAATAAAAGTGTTTCTATGTATAAAACAGAACAGAAAAATAAGATTGAGCACAAAACTATGGATCTCCACACCACAGAATTTGCTTCTCCCTCAAAGTATATGATTAATTTCAGCATGTAGCTTTGAAGGTTGTCCTGCCTGTCCTGACTGTATTTCCTTCTGAAGGCCTATATTTTCAGTACTAGTGTTTCACCTGTATTGGTCTCTGAAGGAATAAAAATAAGTATGAAATGAAGAGGCAC
Organism: Pseudocheirus occidentalis; assembly: GCA_028646575.1. Lineage (NCBI taxonomy): Eukaryota > Metazoa > Chordata > Mammalia > Diprotodontia > Pseudocheiridae > Pseudocheirus > Pseudocheirus occidentalis. Next base: position 6,203 of record JAQQSW010021845.1, read on the forward strand.
GTGGTGAGTGTGGGCAGGCTATAATATGATTATTACATATTAAACATTAATGGTACTATATTAGACACAATGAAAAGCAGGTGGCAGACATATTAAAAAATGACCCTACCCTTAATGAGCTTAGTCTAGCTGGGGAGACAAGACAGGACACACATATACGGAAAGTTAACTTCATAAGAGAACCTTTTCCATGCCACGTGACATACCCACCCACAATTTCTTCAGCTTCCAAACCATGCACATCAAGTTGGTGACCTAAACAGTGCTCTAATTCTATATAATTTGTTTCAGTTATAATAAAAGCACACAGCTGTGTACTTATAATCCTCTCCCTATAATTTCAATTTCACCACGTTTCTCTTCTACCATGCATGACTTTAGTCACTCTAGATTTACTGACCATATTTCAATTAGATTCCCTAAGTTACCCCTATATGAAGATATTACTGATAGCAGTAATACCGTATCCCTCTTCCCCCCAAAAAAAATAGAAAAAGAAAAGGAAAAATAAAATTAACAATGTGAAGAGATTCATTAGTATGCCTTATAAGTTAGGAAAATTTATGGATTATCAACCATATATAAAACACTATGCTAAATACTTGTAGAGAATGACAATGGAAAAAGACATACTTCTCAACCTTGAGGAATTTAAAACTTTACACAGAATGTAGAATAAATAGAGTAAAAAGTACAAATAAGCATACAAATACTCAAATACAAATACATGGCTCTCCTCTCACACCAATACACTTACTCTTAAGCCTTTACAGCATTGTTTCTGTCTCTATTACAGAAACTGCTCTCTAGAGGTTGCCAATGACTCACTACCTACACCCAGTCCAGTGATCTTTCCTGGATGATCATTTCTCAAAACTCTACTGCTATGTAAGGGCTCTTCACCTTTCCTGTGTCATGGACCCTTTGGCAGTCTGGTGAATCTTATAGTCTCCTCCTTAGAATATTTTTAAATGCATAAAGTCAGGATTATAAAGAATATAATTACATGGAAATAAAGTTAATCAAAATCTATTTTTAAGTTTACAGACTTTACTCCTCTTTCAACTCTATTCCTAATTATTGGACTTCTTTCTCCACTTTTTCCCAGGAGCCTTCTCCTTCAAATATTCCAGAGCACAGGAGACAGAGAGGGCCTTCTTCAGATTGTTGAGTTTTCCTGAAACCTCCATTTTGAAGAAGTGCTCAGGCCAATCATCTCCATTCCCTTACTCCTCTGTGAAGTCTACTCCTAACTCTCCAGCCTTCTTTCCTTTTACGTGTTGTCTTCCTCCATTGGAACATAAGCTCCATGAAGACAGGAAATCTTTTTCTTTGTATTTGTATTCCCAGCATTTAACACAGCACTTGGCACATAGTGCTTAATAAATGTAAATTCTCTCTCTCTCTCTTTCTCTCTCTCTCTCTCTCTCTCTCTCTCATTTCTTCTACTTCCAGAGCTTCCACTATCACCACTATTTATCTCCTACATCTCTATTTCTAGCCTTGACCTGTCACAAATGTAAAACCCACACTAATAATTATGTATTCAGCATCTTCATTTGAATATTTCACCTTGAACTCAACATACCCCAAACCAAACCCATCATCTAACACCCTCTAAATCTCCATCTCCAGTGCTGACCTCTGTGAAAGGCTTAAAACATATAGTTGTAATTATCTATTTGATATTCTCATCTTAATATTCAAATGGATCTGTGATCTCATTAAAATGGACACTCCCTCCAATGTCACAGATTTAAAACTATATATGATTGCATCATGTGCAAATCTAGTCCATGTTCTCCCACAAATTCAACACAGGAAGTCCAATCAATGTGCTGGAGGCTTCCTTATTTCCTCTTTACCTTATAAGGATATCAAAAGGAAACATGGTTTACCAGTTATTCTTCATTCTTCATACAAAAACAGCTGATCTCCTTTTTCTATCATACATTTCTTTGATTATAGTCTTCATAGTATCTCTTTATATTTTTCATTTTTTCTTCAAAGAACATTTGTTATATGCTTCATCCTTCTCAATCCCACCATGTATTTCTCCACCACTCTCTGAATGATGCTCAGTTTTAACTCTTAAGAGATTGTAGTGTCTCATGACTTGCTACTATACAGTAGCACTAACAGAATAAAAGCATTTTTTGTAATGGGTCACTGTTTCTGGGAAAATTGGAGGTTATTAAAGCAACTGTGCAGCTTCCCAAAGGCAATCCAGTCCATTCTCTTCCTTCTGTTTAATTCTGAGTTCAACTCATTATTCATTTGCACTGCCTGTCCAAGATCTATATACTGATAGATGAGTTCTATAGCTTATCTTCCATGTCATAATATAGACAATAGGCATTCTTCATCCACTTGGTTTTTCCTAAGAGGATGGCTGGGCCAAAAATCTATTTTGAGTGCTTTCCAGTCTTAAAGCAATAGGCATGATGTCACCCAAAAAAAGAACCATACTGTGGATCTCATTCACCATCCACAGGAAATTTTCCAACTTGGATTTTGCCTGGATCTTCTCTGTGACATGGAGAACATCTCTGACAAACTTATGCCTCCATGTTTTATTCCTCACTGTATATTAATGACCAAAGTGTTGAACAAGATTATCTTTTGTAGTTCTTATATCTTTCAAGGAATCTTGAAAGAAAGGAAGGAAGATACCTTGTTGGAAGAGCATCTTTAAGGTGGTACTTAACAAAGTGCTTTTTTAAAAAAAAAATCAACAAACAATAAGCAGAGTTTGTTCTTATATGCTCTAAATGTTTCAGTCAGATGTATAATGACAAATATGTGCTCTGTTGGGGAGTGTGACTAGGGAATGCTTGCCTGTTCCCTTCAAATACTCTCATAGAGCATGTCTTTAATGCATGTATAAATTATTCTTATAAATTTTTTATAACTACAAAAGGTTGGTAGTTGTTGATATTCTGTTGGTCACATTTTTAAGGGTATTAACTAGGTCTGAGGTTTTTTCCCATTATGTTGATATCTTTTCATTCTTCAGATACCATGTGAATCAATACCTCTCAAAATTGTGTCACCTCCAGCACGGATCTCCTCTATGTACACTTGGTTCAATTAAGCTGCTTTTCCTATTTCTTTTTTATTTCCATTTCTATTTCTTCTATAAGTATATCTAGGACTGTGATTAGAGTCCAAGAGTTGTGGCTCTGTTATCCTTAATGATAAAAAAGTTTTGAAAATCTTTTCCTCATTTTTCTTTCCTAGCTTTGTTTGATTTTAATCTTTGCTTTAACATGTTGGTGGTTTGACTGTGCATAGACATTTGATTGGGGGATGATTTCTACTTCATTAACAAGTCATTTCATGCTTTTGAAAGAAAAATAAGGTTCATCTTTCATGATGTTATTAGTTCTTTCATGTCCAATGCCTTCTCATTCTTTTCTTGAAGACATAAGGTATGGGTGTGAAGCTTCTGTGAAATCTGTAAGTCTAGCATTCCTTATTCCTAATTCATATTTTCCAAAATTTTTCTTGCCAAACTTAATCTATTCCCAAGTTTGCAATGGAATCACCCAGTAACAGTTCATAATTATATGGTGTTTTAAGGTTTATAAAGCATTATACATATATTACCTCAACTGATCCCCTCAGTAGCCAAATCTAATAACCTATGCTCACTCTTCTTAACCTTTCCAAATCCTTTGAGACTGGTGATCACCTTGTTCTACTTGATAATCTCTTCTGTCTAGGTTTTTATTGGTGAGACTTGCCGCCATGAATTCAAGTTTTTCTATTTTGCTAATTAATTCTTTTGTGCAGACCATATATTCTACTTTTACAACTCTTATTTTTCTTTTATACTATTCAGGAGGCTTCATGCTCTCTTGGGAATCCAGAGGATCCTCTACTTCATCATTTGTTGGTACATTTTCATTTGGTTTACAATACTTATTCATAGATGCCTTCATTCTTTTACTTGATCTGGAGATGATATTCTTTTCAATTAGTATTTTCTCTATTGATTTATATACTTATATTCAAGGTCTTTGCATATTTTTCCTCCTGAGATCCTTGGTCATTTCAGTCTTGTTTTCTTATTTTCCCTTGCTTTTCATTTTCTGACTTCCTCCCCTTTAGTTGCCATTTGCCTAGGGGCTAGATCTCAAAGTGCCTCAGTCCCATTACATGCTAGGTAATCCATGATTCACCAGCTTCTCTTTTTGACCCCAGTGATTCTTGGGGAGACAGAAATGGTCTCAGCGGGGGCGGAGCCAAGATGGCGGCGTAGAAGCAGCAAAGCACCACAGCTCCCACACAAACACGCTAAAAACTCATAAAATGGGACGCTAAACAGATTTTCAAGCTCCAAAACTCTCCACAAGACAGAAAGCACTACAGGCA
>JAQQSW010021846.1:0-10578 GCA_028646575.1 Pseudocheirus occidentalis
CAGAGTCCCATCCTGTTCACATCTGCAGTCAGCTTCACTGAGGAACCAAATCCAAAATCTGTCTTGACTCTATAAAATTATTCCTTATAAGCACTGGCCTTCTCCCAAGTCAACAGGGGAGTGTCTCAGCCAATAACATTCTTCCACGTCAACAGGGGAATTCACACCTTTTCACCAATGGACAGAGTTCTATACTTAGCCCTAAGTTACTAGGATCTACTTAACCCTAAGTATCTGATCTACTTAGCCCTAAATATCAAACAAATTGATTACCATTACAACTTCCTGACTGTTTTCCTAGTTCTGAAAATGTAGAAAATCAAAGTAGAAAAAAATGACTCTGTATGTGCCAAATTGTAGCAACACTTTTTATGACAGCAAGAAAACTCTTGAAATATAAAATCCATCGAGGGGAATGGCTAAACAAATTGTGGTCAATGAGTATAATGGAATATTGTTGTGTCATAACAAACAAGGAATATGAGGGATTCAGAAAAAAGAAACGGGAGGGCTTCTCTGAACTGATGTAATCGAAAGAGAAAGTAAAGCCAGAAGAACAACATACACAATATATAAACATAATGGTGTATAGGAAAACAACTCTGAATGGAAGTCCAACTAGTTAGGGACCAGGCTTGGTTCTGGACAACTCTGGATTTGATGAAAACTCAGCAGCTTCATTTCAGTAGAGAGATAGGAGAGTACAGATGTAGGAATGTTATGTACATCACCAGACCAAGTCATTGGGTAGGTTGGTTTTATTTATTTTTCTTTGTTATAAGAGGACTCTAAGATAGAGTTGGGGGAGAGTAGGGAATAGCATGGTCAGAATGGAGAAAGCAGTATCTAGTTAGAAAGCACTTTAATTTTAAAAACAGATGGTATTAATAAAACATTTTAAGAATTTTTAAAACAAATAATTGGCTTTAAAATTATTTTAAAATAATTGGCTTTTTTAAAACTAAAAGTAAATAAATTTTTAAAATTAAAAAAATAAACTATGAATCAACAACCAGCCAGCTTTTAGGGGAATCTCTACTCAATCTTTTTTTCCCCTTAAAATATATGGAAAAGGGGGGGGGGTGCAGCTAGGTGGTGCAGTGAATACGGCACCAGCCCTGGAGTCAGGAGGACCCAAGTTCAAATCCAACCTCAGACACTTAACCCAAAACACTAGCCATGTGACCTTGGGAGTCACTTAACCCCAATTGCCCTACCTTCTCCCCTCCAAAAAGCAGTCAATCAATCAATAAACAAACAAACAAATGAGTGAATAGAAAAACAGATAAATAAATAAATGTATGGAAAAGAAGAGTGCAAGCATACTTTCATTTAAAAACGTCATGGGAGTTGGAAGGGCAGTAGCTGGTACTGTTCATGGCTCATACCGGAAACTTCCATGACAGTCTGTCCTACAAGGGAACAATTAAGATGAGGTGTGGGGTGATTGCCTTAGTATTTTGTAGGTGGGTAGGGGTTGGGAAATGCTTCAATTAGTTAGGGAGTTTTGGAGAACTCAACAGAAGGAACAGTGTTGTTTCACTGGTCATACTCTCCCATGATTCCTAGAAAGGAAAGAGTGACAGGAATAGAAGTGAGAGAAGATGGTAGTAGCTAGTCCCATTGCCACCCCTCTTGTGTGATTGGTGCTCTTTGGACTCTTCTGATTAGACTTACCTTGGAGACAGCGTGTGTCTGGCAAATTGTGGCATCTTTGCTCCCTGAAGTACTGTATTTGTTTTCCTTTTTGAGAGCCAATATATCTTTGTTGAATGTGTTGACTCCCTCAGAAAACTTTCTCTGAATTTTCTCCTTAATGCCATGTTTATGCCAGAGCAAAAGACCCATCCCAGTCAGGGGTTGGCCATTATGCCACAATCTATTGGGTATTCTCTCCTATACCTGTGTGAGTGAGTTCCAGCAGCAGAAACCCTTTCTATCCCCTACTAAGCCTAAAATTAAAGCATGTTGGGTCCAGTCTACTTAGTAAGTTCAGATGTGGGGGGAGGTTTACTACTAACTAGAATTTACTTTTAATTTGAGTGACCTCAGGAAAGTTTGGAAGGTTGGAGAGATTCCAAAGCTCCGTGAGAGTTAGGTCTGGAATGTTAGAGCTTTATTAAATGACCAGTTGCCCTAGTCAGGGAAAGAAAGAAAAGAAATTCAAAGGGAGGCCTGGCAAATGTCTTCCAGAGCAAGGAAGAAGACAGGATGCAAGTTCCTCCATTCCTAGTAGCTCCAAGAATAAATCTCCAGAAATCATAGTCACACTAGTCTAGGCTTGTCTTCCATTGATAGCAGGCTTCCCCTCCATAAAGAAATCAATAACCATCTCTTCTGATTGCAGCGTGTCATTATCAAGAGAACTTGAGATCTAGGGTCAGAGCACCTAGGTTCAAATTCTTCTGATACTTACTGCTTGTAAGCAGTTCACTACCTTGGGCAAGTTGTTTCAATTCTCCATGATTAAATCTTCTTCTATGTGTAATGAAGGAGTTGGAATGACGACTGACTCTGGAACTGAGAACTTGTGTTCAGATCCCAGCTCTGAAGGATGCCTACATACTTATGTGACCTTGGACAAGTTATTTAGCCTCCTGGGATCTCAAAAGAGCTTGGGTTAAATGACTTTGAGGTCCATTTTATCTCTAGATCTGGGATCCTCTGCCTGCTCTGTTTTCTCCCCCAATTCCCACCCCTGCCTCCTTTTCATTTATCTATTTGTTTGTTTGTTTGTTTACTTATTTATTTGTTTATTTATTTAGTTTTACCAACCACCTTAAAAGGACTAAACTATGCCTGCCTTTCAAGGTCAGCATAGTATAATTTCCAGCCCCACCCCCAAGCCTACTTGTTTCTGCCTATTGATGCCTGACATTCTTTTAACTGGAGACAAATTCTCTATCTCCATAATTGTAGATGAAAAGCTTATAATTGAAATGCCTTGATTTTAACACACTGATCAAAAATCATTTGCTCTAAAATATTAAAGAGTAGCATGGAACACTGGAAAAATCATTGCGCTAGGGAGTCAGGAGACCTCTGTTCCCTTCCTGGCTTTCTCACTGACTAATTTTTATGAAAGTGGCTTTCTCTTTCATTTTCTCATCTGTGAAATGAGAGAGATCAAATGATCTTGCTGTTTCTTTCCAATTATAACAACACTGTTATAATAGATGGTAGGGGTAGGGGAGAACACTGAATTTGGAACCAGAAAAACACGGATACAACTTCAGTCTTTATATTTTACTAACCATGTGTTCAGGGGTTGGTCACTGAAATTTCATGAGCCTCAGTTTCCCTACCTGAAAAATGGGGGTAATACATATCACTACCTCACAGGACTGGTGTAAGGAAAATGCTTTGTCACTCTAAAGGTACTATAAGAATGTGTGCTACATTCATTAATCAACTAACAAACAAGTTTGAGTCTTTCCTATTTTGATGGTACAGCAAGGTATGTATGGAGTTGGAGTTGGTTAGTTTGATAGTAAAACTATCTATGCTGTCTTAGTTGGCCTGATCTTTATGTAATGGAGCTCTTCCACAGCTCTTCCCTTCAGCTATACCAGGGGGTGTAGTTTATCTTTTGTCCATGTCTTTGCTTTTTTTCTTACTCAAGATCAAATGACTGGTAACTCTACCAGGAAGAACAATTCAGGGCATATTTACTTGCAATGTATGCCACTGAGATAAGCCCCTCCTTTCATTAATTCATCAAATCTCCTTCCACCTTTTAAATCTACTTACTCCTTCTGTCAAGAGGAGCCCCCTGATTCAGTTTTTGCTCTGATTTGGAAAATTTATAAAATAGGTTAATCTGTAAGATTTTCATTCATTTAGCTTAGGAACCCCCATTCAGGGAATGGAAAAAGAATTCCTTCTGCTCTGACAAGGAGTGGTGCCATACAGGGAAGGTCTGTTCTCTCTGTTTTCTTCTCTTGCATTCTCTGCTAGTTAGTGCCCCTCTTCTCTCTCGCGTCCTTTCACAAAAGCTAAAGCACTTAAGCCAGAGCAGTAATGATCTAGCATTTTAGTTAACTAACATTAATGTTAATTAAACAGAAAAGAAATGATTTTAAAGAATAGAGCTAAATTTTTATTTTTGCTATTTCTTCCCCCTCTGCAATAAACATGAGAGTTTAGTGCAACCAGACCTATCTCTTGACTTAGCCTCAGACATATTCCATCTATTAAAAGAGGAGACCTTGGCCACTTTTATGGTCTGTTCACATAGCCTCCTGCTTCATCACTATCTTCCCTCACTGTTTGAACTCCAACTGGTCACATTGCCATGCTGATACCTAGTTTAAAAGATTTCTGGTACATCATCTGTGACTCAAAGCATCATCTGTCTGGTGATAACTATTCCTCTAGGCAAGGGTAAACAATATCTTTAGGAGACTACATCTCCCCAAAACTTACACAGCTAGGTGCTTAAGACTTCTTTCTTCCTGCAGAGAATTGCTGAGCCCCCCAAACTCCTCCTGCAATGGTGAGAGGAGGTTAAAGAAGACACAAAATACTTGAATCAAGGTGAGGGGAATATATGGAAGATGGAAAAGTCCTGAATCCTTTTAGCCGTGGACATTATTCCACTTAGTCTTACTGATACTTATGAGATCACACATTTATTTCCTTGCTCATATTAAATTTTCAGGTTCATTTCATAAATGCTCATACACCATAATGCAGAATGTCAACATTTGAAAATAATACAGATTATTTCTTCCCTGCTAAGACTATGCCATTTGGACACTATATGTTAACACAGCAGATATGAGTCATGGGAGTGGGAAGGAAATAGTTATCCTTGGCAGGCTGGGAGATTTTACACACACACACACACACACACACACACACACACACACACACACACACAAATGTACTGCATGCAGCCAGTTACAGGTAGGTATATAGAGTGCCAGAACACTTGGCTCTTGGCTCTCCCTTTATGCTTGTCTGTGGAGCCAGTATATTTGAATGAGAGGCAATGCAATCATGCAATGTATTTGAGATTAGCCCTTGAAATGTTGTAATTAAAGAGCAATCAAGTGAGAGGGCAGAGGAAAAAGGATCAGACAGAGGAGGTAACATGGCCCTAGTTATCCTATCAACTGTCTTTGTGACTTCTCTGAACCTCAGTTTCCTCATCTGTAAAATGAGGGGGGTGGGTTAGATGACCTCTAAGTTTTCTTCCAACTCTGACATTCCCTAAATTCTATTATTCATTTGCACAATCTGATGTATTTTGAATAAGCCCTAATCAGCTGGTGCGGGTGAAGGCTTCCATCGGACAGAACAGGATGCATTAATTTTGGTGACACAAATTTGACAAAATGCTTTGTTGAATGAAGATAATTTGATCTTTTAGATATGCCACTGGGAAATTTATGCCCTATTATATTCTTGCTTGAAAAACTTTGGGCAGATATGTTCTCTGTAAATCCCAGCTTCCATCCCCTATCTGCCCACTTTGCACACAGAAAACAGCCAATAGCCACTCTGATCAAAGCAAAAACACTTGAAAACATGATTCCCTAAGTTACAAAGTATAGACATCATCTCTGGAAGCCTGTATTTTAGTGTACATGCTGAACAAAGGGAGGTCACGATGTAATCAGTCATCTGAAATAACCTCACCCAGGAAGATGTACTGCCATTCATCTACCTCCAAGCAACTGAAGCGTCCCGGGTTGTTTTGTTGGAGAGTTATAGTTACACAACCCACTTCCTGTTATGAATTAAAGTCATTTTCATTTACTTCTTTTCAGTAGGAATTAATGGTTTATTACTAGTCACTGGCTGACAGTATTTAAGGTCCTTTGGAACTAATGAGTGGGAGGGGTTTATGATCTTAGTCCCAACCAATCCCTACATGATCCTCCCTGAAAGGTAAGACTGTAAACAATAAAAAGCAGTCTAGGATGATGAGGGAAAACAAAGTGTTCTTCTATGCCCCAGGGATGTAAAAGCAGTTCACTCTTCCCTTGAAAACTGGACCAGTGTGGTAAGTTCACTTCTTTCTTGTACAGTAGTGTACAATTATGAATTAGCATTAGACCATTGTGTTGCACTTATTCAACTAAGGCTGGGAAGGAAATTCAGGAGCTACCTACCCAGAGTTCCCTCTAGGACAATGTGGAAAAGCCCTAGTGCTGTATGAAGAGCTGCTGAAGGTGGGCAACTTCTTTGCACCATTACACACTTTTGCTCTTATATACTTAGTTATTTTTCTGGGAATGAATTATGTGAGAGTCAAAGTTGAGATTTTAAAATAAATATACATAGAGAAAAGATGATTTTTATCAGTTTGAATCTGCCTAGAAGTTTCTTTGAGAACCAAAATGTGGGCCATTATAAAATAACATTGTTCTGAAGAACGAATCTAATGAGATATTGTTCTCATTCTTTGGAACTAAGAAAATTATTAGGTACTTCTTTCATCTCCAAGTCAAATCTCTGTCTCATAATGAAGATAGATAATATTCCATTAAAAACATTCTGTAGAGTATGGCTATTATACATAGATATAACATAACCATTTTATTAATTTCTGGTGATTTATTTCCTCCCCAAACACCCATATTTTTAATAAAGGCTCCACACGGCATTTTGAAAACAAATAAACAGAAAAAGATCTTTCAAATCTAGTACAAGATCTAGGGATTTGTAATAACTCGTGACACACTGAGAATGTTTTAAAATCTTAATTTATATTTTTAAAGAATTTTTAAAAGCACAATCAATTGCTAATTGAATGCATTACCAAAACATAACTGGAACAACTTTAATTACTTGGAAACAACCATTTTTAACTATAATCTTCTAAGAAGACAAATCTTTAAGAAGATTTTGATTTTAATGTTTTTCTCATTTACTGGTATCATTTTTCTTCTAACTGTACTTTTAGAATAATTATTTTTGAAGTTTCAGTGATTTATTACTGTCAAAGTTTTTTTTAAAGTACTGTAATGAACTATTAATATACCCAGCTATTTGAGTTAAATGTTTTCTAGCCTCAACCTAATGCTCCCAGCACAAGTCAAACTTCTAATGACTCTAATGGAAATTCTGTCTGCCAAAGCAGGTCTCCAGTTGTTTATTACATGATTTAATTACCCAGGTGATTAGATTCCATAGAAAGGCAGATTTGAATAAAGAGAATGAATTTTAAATCCTGAATCCTAGGGTTCCTGGGATATTGTACTTAGAAAGAAAACTAAATTAACCAAGTTAACCCCTACTTATTTCTGAAACTTGAAAGAAACCTATTTTATGTTTTTGGTGATAGAACTGAGAAGAAAGACATTCTGGAAGCTGTTTAGAAGAGAATGCTTCTAGGAACCAAGATTCTTCTAGATTGAAAGCCAGGCATTACTTCATTAGTCTTTTACTTTAAGAAGGTAAAAGAACAGGTTTTTTGACAGCCATAAAGGGGGACTGCTTCATCAGAGAAATCCATTTCAGAAGATGTCAATGAACAACTCTTCCAATGTATTCCTGGATGCAACTCCTAATCATCCAAATCGTTTTCAAGTTAATGTAATTAATGAGAGCCACGAAAGCAGTGCGGCTGCTGATAGCAGTCACGACCCTCCCCATTATGAAGAAACATCCTTTGTCGATGAAGCCCAGAACAGATTGAGAATCAGCTTTAGGCCTGGGAATCAGGAGCTATATGACAACTTCCTCCAGAATGGAGAAACTACTAAAACAGATGCAAGTTTTCATGTCTATGATTCTCATACCAACACGTACTACCTACAAACCTTTGGTCACAACACCATGGATGCAGTGCCCAAGATTGATTACTATCGTAATACTGGCAGCATCAGTGGTGCCAAAATGAACAGACCTACCTTATACGAAATACATGAACAACTTGCCAAGGTAAGTTTCAGGAAAGGTATGTAAACATTCTCAGCCAATCTTCTGTGGCCTTAAAATTGTACTTGCTTCAGTGTCTAGATTGTTTGAATGACCTGGATTTGAATTTATCTCTGAGGCTTACTAGCTATCTGGCCTTAGCCACTCTGATATTCAGTCCTCTAGTTTGCAAAACGAAGACGATGGGCTAGCTAATCTATGATTCTTTCCAACTTAAAAACTGATTCTACCATCCTATAGTGCCTGTGAAAATGTCTAGGTAAAATGTCCTCCCTGTTTCCTGATATGAAAGACAAGTGCTCAGCACATGCCTCATAAAAAACTCCAAACTAGAGAATTCGTTCATTTGCATTTATAATATCATAGAAATCTGATGCTTGAAGGGATCTTAGAGATCAAGTAGGCCAAACCCATTATTTATGGATGAGAAAACAGGAGGCATTAGAAAGTTTAAGTGACTTGCCCAAGGTCACCCAGAAAATTAATGGCAGGTGAAGGACTGGAACCAAAATCTCCTCACCCTCAGTCTATTTTTCTTTCCTGTACCCAAGGTACAATAGAACAAGAGAACTTTAAAATCTAAAAGGGGCCTCAGAGATCATTTAGTTCAATCTCTTTGTTTCATAGATAAGGAAATGTGCTCAGATGATGAAATACCACACTTCTACCCTCATGGACTTATAGGTGGAAGGGATCTTTGAGACCAATCCTTCCTTTTACAGAGAAGTAAATACATCTATAGAAGTTAGGATCACATGGTAAACATCCAAGGCAAGCTTTGAACTCAGAACTTCTGACTCCAAGTACAGGGCTCTGTCAATAGAGGGCCACTAGGTGGTACAGTGAATAGAGCACAGGCCCTGGAGTCAGGAGGACCTGAATTCAAATTTGACCTCAGACACTCAATACTTACTAGCCATGTGACCTTGGGCAAGTCACTTAACCCCAATTACCCTGCATTCCCCCCTCCAAAAAGCAAAAAAAAAAAATTGTCCTTAAAGTTTATATGAAAGCACATTTATTAACATGTGCATGGCCCCTTTTTGTCACTTGCCCTAGGTACAAAAATTTCTAGCATATGACTATAGTATTAACTCATGAGCTTCTCCTCACTCTCTCTGTCTCTCTGTCTCTGTTTCTCTCTCTCTTTCTCTCTCCCTCCCTCCCTCCTCTACATACACACACATATTTATGTACACACATGCATATAATTATATATACTTTTATCTATAAAACAAACACTGTAAAACATATTTTTCATGTTGCTATATAGTTCTATATGCATACATATACATACACATACACATGCATATATACAGACACACATACATACACAAAAACTATATATAATACACATCCACATATATGTATGCATGTATAGTTTTTTATGTTTTAGAGTGTTTGTTGCAACTAGTATTGTTCTCCTTAAGGCTTTAATCTGTATGAATACTTTGGTAAGATTTAAGGAGAAAAGGCAGATTTGGCATTTTATTGTTTTTCTCTTTAAAGTACTACCAGAGGTTTCTGAGTGCTCATAGAGACATATATAGTCCAATGAAATCTCAACACAGAAGCAGCAGATATGGCTTGACATTCTATATTTTCCTCAAAACAGCTAATATGCCCAAATCTATAAGAATTCTAAGGCAGAGCTTTTTCTAATCAAGAAATAAATTATCTACAGGTCAAATAAATTTCTTCTTCTGTACCTTGTACTCAAATATCCTGGTGAACTTTTAAACTTTCTGCACTTCTAGAATATGATCTAGATTTGAATGGATGGCATTATTTATCAAAATATTCATTTGATAAAGTCTTATTTCAGCATGTCTTCCTCTGTTTAGATACTTCACTCCCTGGCTGGTACCCAGAGCCCTCATGCTACCCTGATTCTCCTAATTTCAATTTTCACTAGGAATTAATTTCCTGAGTAAACTCATTTTAATCCAGATCTTTCTTAGTTAGAGCCCACCAGTCCTAAACAGCCCCTTAGGTACCTGACAGGTGACTAACTTGTTTGTTTGTTTGTTTTTAAATTAATCATGGGTTAATGCATAATCCCGTCAAATAATAATTAGATTTTAACCAAAACCTTTAATTTTGTAACCCAAAGAAATTAGGGAAATTCAGGCATAGGGCTGTAGGGAAGAGATTTTGTTTTGTTTTGTTTTATTTTTAAAGGAGCACTTTGGAGAGCATTTCAAATTTATCATGTAACTAGCTGCTACCTGCAGTGGTGGTAATCTTTACTTCCTGGAAGGCAAGAGAGGAGTCAAGAAAGGAAGGAAGGCAGAAAGAGCTGTGAAAAGCATTATGTAGAAATTTGCAGCCGTTCAGAAGTAGAATAAGACTGCCATCCTCTTTTTAAAAAGCCTGCAACTATATCCGCTTCACTCCATCCCACTTTAAGGCCTGCTTTCCCCGCCCCCCCTCGTCCCCTCCATGGCCTTTTAAATCCTCCTCTGTCACTGAAATTGTCATCAAAATGTCCCATTCATTTTGACCAAAAAAGAAAATCAATAAAGTTGCAATGCTCTAAAAATGAAAATGGCCAAATAAAACACCTCACATTGTTGATCATTGTGCTGTCCCAGAGACTGCACATGGCAGTGACAGGTTTGTAGTAAGCATAACTATTGTTATAAATAAATCCTCACCTCCCCCCCCCAAAAAAAAAATTCAACTCTG
>JAQQSW010021847.1:0-10578 GCA_028646575.1 Pseudocheirus occidentalis
GAAACTGAACATTGTACTGAATAAAGATTTGTAATGGAATAAACAGAGTGTTCACTAATACTGTGTAATCCGAATCTTAAAAGCTCCTCACAGTAGCATTCTCTCAGGAATCTACTGCTGACTGGCTTTACACACTTTTTCCCAAAGAATGGAACAAAAGAGGAGAGAATGGGGTATACTGATGAGGAAATTAAAGATACAGAATTAGGGGGAAAGTGTATGCCACAAATGGTCTCAATTTTCTAAGTAAAGCAGGAGGTGAGGTCTGCTGGAAAAGAGTGGTTAAAAGGTTGTATAGATAATTTAAAGTGAGAAGTTTTAGAACAGAAGTAGTAGGGAATAATTATTCCTTGCCTTTAATATGCCTCAATAATCCTCTATGTTTCTTTAGTCGTTTTGCTACCATATCCTGATCTCTATTATCATCTTCTTCCTTGTAACAAATACACAGTCAAGCAAAACAAATTGCTACATTCGTTGTGTTTGAAAATACACGTCTTATACTGTATTTTGAATCCACCACCTCTCTGCCCAGAGATGGATAGCACCACTCATCAGTCCTCTGGAATTGTGGATGGTCACTGCATTGACTGGAGTTCTCAAGTCTTTTTCTTTATAATGCTGTTGTATAACTTGTTTTGATTCTACTCACTTTACGCTGCATCAGTTTGCGAGTCTTCCCAGATTTCTCTGAAATGGTTCCTTTAATAATTTCCTATAGTATAATAGTATGATATATCCATATACCATAATTTGTTTAGCCATTCCCCAATTGATTGTGGGATACGAAGTAGAAAATATCCAGGATGGCAACCAGAATAGTGAAAAGCCTGCAAATCATACCTTGTGAGAATCAGTTCAAAGTAACCAGATTGAATTTGCTACATCAAAACTTGACAGGAAGAAGAAAAAGGAGGGGGAGGAGTAGTGATAGCTGACAAATGAATGAAAGATTAGATTTGTTCTGCATAATTCCAGAGAAGTAGATGGTCACTTGAAAGAAGCTACATAAGACCTGTTCTCGAGTAAAGACTTAACTGGATCACCCCAAAGTCCCTGTCAGCTCTCAGATTCAGAGATTTTAAAAGGCATGTTATGGAAGAGGCCAGAATCTACAGTCAGCAACATCAAACAGCAGCCCTCCTCACCTTTATTTCCTTCTCCACTTCTATCCATTGCTAAATCTATCAATGAAACATGTAAACATGATCATCAGACTTGGGAAAGATGGGGAGATAAACTGTTGGATATACTAAGACAAAGCATAATTTTAAAGCAGAGACAAAGATGTAAGAAACAGAAAAAGAAAATAAATGCAACACACATCCAGGCAGTCCTACTCCTTTTCCTTTGCAATACAAAAGCTCTCATGTTTATTGTAGCAAATTTTATAATGCATCTGAAGCAATACATTTTCATTATTAGTCATAATGCTACTGGTACTATTTTATATGTGTATATATGTACACACACATATATCAAGAAAGCTAATACTCTTAAAGGTGTCATTAATACAAACTTTCTAGACATGCTTAAATAAATATTCTTAAAACTACATTAAGATGTATCACACATGATAATTTAAAAGTACCATTTTGAAAAATAGAAAGTGAAAAGTGCTGTTAATGATAAACATATATTGAATATAAAAGCAAGTGTCCATATAAAGCCAAACTTAAATAAGAAATCTTGTTTTTCTAAGAATTATGAAAACTTTGATCACACATAAAGACTAATGATGTATTACACTGAAAAGTATACAACCAGGATTTCTGAAAACTATTTTTTCTAATGTCCTCCTGTAAGTATTGTATAATATTTTTATGACCTATGTGAATTATCTGCCCCAGTAGGGTAAAAGAAAGCATTCTTTTTGCTAAGCTAAAAAACCAAAAGCTTTCAATAAGCACTGTGCAATTAACTTATATGTGGCATAGGTGGAATGTGAACTTAACAGTTATCATGAAAGAAGTGTACATGAAAGGGGGTGATTTCAGAAAGCTGCAGGGAGGAAGAATGCAGGAAACACTCAAAAGCAGTTTTAAAGTAGCTACTTTTAAAAACTTTTTTAGGTGATCTAATTTTTTTTCAATTAACAAAAATCTATTTTCTTTCATACTTCTTCCTCACTGGGAAGAAAAATTAAAACAGGATTCTTGCAACATATGTATAAAGCAACTGTTTTTAAGTAAAATTAAAAGATGGTGAAAAACTTAGTGCTAATTTTTTCTTGTGCATTTCTGATAAGGAAAAAATAAAACATCCTGGAATATATTTGGATGATTAAAAAAAAAGTCTTTACTAATAAGTTGGGCTAGCAGTTAAAGTTCTGGTTTTCCTACTCCATCTATGTATCAGTTACTCGCTGCAAACTAAAAATGACAAAATATAAAAGGGGAAATACTTATATAAAACCAGTTATTAATATAACTCCATGCAACACCATAACTGCCCCAAATCAATTAGTTTTTTAAAGTGCTTTAATTCCGGATTTGAGTAAATTTGATGTGCTGTTCAAAATGGCATCTCTATAGGGGCTAATGTTTAAATCAGGCATTTAGTGTTTAAATTAAATTTTTTACGTTTCCTAGACTTTTCTGATATTTAGATTTTAGGCAGACAATGAATGTAAAAAGCATTCTGCAAACTTTGAAGTGCTATATAAATGTTAGCTCTTCAAATGTTGCCACAGTTAAGAAAGGAATCAAAATGACATTTTACATAATCTGTGTCCTTCTCTGTCTATTCATATTAACTTAATTGTTTTTTTTCTTTTAGCTTGTTATATAAGCTAATCTAGTCAACCAAAAAGATAGAGGGTAAGAACTCTTTGTAGGGATTTCCATTTTTTGAGTTGTTTTTCATTACTTGCAACAAGCTATTCTCAACTTAAATGTAAACAATGATATCCTAAGTAAGAGACCACAAGATATAACTATTTGAGAAATATTAGCCTCAACAATCTGGCCATGAACTTAATAATTTGCTACATTTGTTTGAGAAATTATCTGGTCAAAGAGAAACCTAGGTATTCTATCTAAACACACCAGAATAATAACAAAATTAAAGGTATAGTGACAAGATGTCTCTGTCTTTCTCTTCAAGTAGCAGAAATTCTTCTGAAATTATCAAATGAAACACACACAAACACCACAACTATGAATGGTATGCTAGAAACCATTTTATTAGGTAGGAATGGCAATGTCTAATCCAAGTTGATAAAACAAAATCACTTAATAGCCATTAAGTCAGTCTGTAGATGAACATTTATTAAACACCTACTGTGTTTCAGGCACTGTGCCAAGTGTTAGGTATGTAAAAAAAGCAGAAAGATAGTTCCTGGGGGGGAAAAAGATAGTACCTGATCTGAAGGAGCATATTGTCTAACAGGAGACAACATGTAGACAACTATAAGCAAACAAGATAGATAAAGGATAAATTGGACATAACTAGCTGAGGGGAGGCACTAGAATTAAGGAAGATGAGGAAAACTTTCCTGTGGAAGGAGGGAATTTAGCAGAGATTTGAAGTAAGCCACGAAATCAAGAGGAGGTGATGAGGCAGGAAAGCATGAGGCATTACAGGCATGGGATTCAGCCAGAAAAAATGCTTGGAATCAGGAGATTTAGTGTCTCGTTATAGAAACAGCATAGGGGATCTGTGTCAATGAATTGAAGAGTACATGGGAGGCTATACTGTATAAGAAGACTAAGGAAGATGGGTGGGGGCAGGCTATGAAGGGCTTCAAAAGCCACAGGATTTTGTATTTGATCCTGGAGATGATGGGGCACCCCTGAAATTTGAGCAGGGGTGACACAGTCAGACCTGTGCTTGAGGAAGGTTGCTTTTACTGCTTTGTGGAGGATGGACTGGAGAGGGGAGAGACTAAAGGCAAGGAGGTGAAGAGGGTTTATATCAAGGTGACAACAGTATCAGAAGAGAGAAAGAGGCTTATGCAAGAGACTATATACCAAGGTAAAATCAGCAGGCTTTGGCAACATATTGGATAGGGAGGCTGAGTGAGAGAAAGGAATGAAGGATGACACACAGGTTGTGAGAATGGGTGATTGAGAAGCCATAGAAAGTACAAAGTGAATAATACAAATAAAGGTCATTTTAAATTTATTCCAGTTTCCATAGCCATGGAAACAATTTTTCTCTGGGAAGGTAGTCTAACGTGAATTTGTGGATGTACTATTAAACCACACCTGCATATTAAAGGGTTCTGGGTATCAGAAAAAAAAAATCTGTGCTTTCTTTCTCTTTCAGCAAAAAGCTTGTGACCAGAAGGGGATAACAACACTAAAAATCATCCTTCATTTCTTCCTCTTTGATGGTTCCTGAAAAGGTAGGAAGGACTTCTGCAGGCCTTTAAAAGCACTTACTTTTAAAAGCTGGAATGAATGCTGGAAAACATATAGGCTCTCAATTTTACCGAATTTGAATTTATAGGATTTTAAGAATCAAAGAGGTTGAGTAACTTTCTCACCTTCACACAGCTAGCAGAGAGGGGAAGAGGAAAGACAGATGTGGAAGAAAGGGCCTGGAGTGTGGGTTAATTTTGTTCAAGTCCTATGTCTCACATATACTGTGAAATCCTCTACTGGTCACTTAAAATCTTAGTGCTCCAGACTACTATCTAAGACTACAGGTTGTATAACAGTTACCAATGGTGTTTTGGTAGAGGGAATTTCCTCAAGGGGAGTTCCTTTAAACCAATGACATCATAGTTCCTGATCAAAAAATATAAATCAAAGTGACAATAAAGCTTGCACTCTCCTACCTCAGAGAGGGATTACACAAAAGATGCAGAAAAAGAATTTAATATAATTTTAGAAAATAGGGAGAAGAAAAGTTTCCTGATAAAAAAAGAAAATAAACAAGAAAAACTCAGAAAATGTGATGAGCCAAAATAAAAGATGATGCAAAAAAAAAGAATCAAGAAACAATGTGATTTTTGCAAATTCTAAATCCCAGTAAACTTGCTCTGGCCTACTGATGCTAGAAAAAAAGGAGGAAGTTGGGAAGATTTTTTTCTTGGACTCTAATCCTGGAGATCTGGTAGGGTCTCTGGAGGAAAAGGCAATCTCAGGGGTGTAATCCAATCCAGGTGACAAAGCAATTTGGAAGCCTCACAGAAATCTTGGAGATCCTTAAGTAAGAAGCCAGTATAATGGCTCTTCTGTAGGGACAGAATCACTTCATTTCAGATTTTTAAGGAACTTCAGAAGCTGTCTTGTCTAGACCATAACTGACCACTGAATTCTACAGAGTTTTCCTGGGGAAGAAGGAAGGTAAGAAAACCAACTGCCATACAAAGCATTCCATCCACTTTCAGGGAGCTCTTAATAGAGCTCTTATATAGCATTTTCCACAGAATGAAAATCTGCTTCCAAGTCACTTTCCACTGTGGATCTTTGTTCTGTCTCTGGGGCAAAGCAGAATTTCTATTCTAATCTCTCCCTGTCACAGCCTTTCAAATACTTGGAAATAGTTAACATGTCCTTCATTCACACTTCCTGAGTTTTCTATAGACAAAAATACGCTCATTTTTTTCAACTGGTTATTTCACCACATTGTCCAGTCTTTTCACCACTACTGGACAACCTCCAGTTTACTAGCATCCTTCTTAAAATGTGGCACCCAGCACCAAACACAATTCTTCAGATGTAAAGAGTCTAGTAGTTCTGGACATTATCTCCTCTTAATGGATGAATGGATGGATGGATGGATAGATGGAAGGAAGGACTTAAGTGCCTATTATGTATCAAGCACTGTGCTAAGCACTTTACAAATATTATTTCATCTGATAGTCTCACCAACCCTGGAAGGAAGGTAATACTAATTATCTTCATTTTACAGTTAAAGAAAATGAGGCAAGCAAAAAATAAGTGACTTAGCCAGAGTCACACAGCTAGTAAGTATCTGAGGTTGATTCAGAACTCAAGTCTCTTTGACTCCAGGACCAATGTTCCATCCACTGACTCACCTACCTAGCTGCCTCTAAGATCTACTTAAGATAACACTAGCTTTTGGGAGGTTGTTCTGTGACTACTGACTCACTGTGCCCACAGAACACTAAAACATTCCAATTTTTCACATGAATTATTATTCTCCATACTTTATTTGCGAAGTTTATTTTTTACTCTGGTGTTGGTCTTTGTGCTTATCCCTAATTACATCTTACAAGACTCTGTCCATCACTCTAGTCTGTCAATTTCTTTCAGCATCCTGCTTCCAATTTATTAAGTAATCCCTTCCCCCATCACGCTATCTATAAATTTAATGAATGTAAACTGTTTATTCCTTCCTGCAAATCATTGTTTAAAAATGTTGACTGGCATAGGACTAAGTCTTCTACGTGAGCCTTTGATACCATCCCTTTCTTCTTTCTAGCAGACTTCCTCTGCTCTTACATTCTCCTGTTTTGCTAATTTTTCATCTCTACTTATCTACTGGTTTCTCACCAACTGCCTACACAAACATACTCAAATTTCCACTGCCCTTTAAAAGCATTCACGAGAATCTAGCAACTCTGTTAACTAACATGCTTGCAGCTAAACTTTTTGGAAAAAAGCCATCTATACTCAAGTGTCTCCAATTATCCTTCTCTCATTCACTTCTAAAACCTTTACAGTCTGGCTTCTGATCACATTATTCAACTGAAACTGTTTTCTGCAAAGTTACCAATGATCTTTTAATAGTCAAATCTAATGACCTTCTCTCAATCTTAATAAACCCCATTACAAAATCCTAAGGTGGGTGGGGATGAGTTAAGATGATCAAATATTAGCAGAAAGGAAATATCCTCCCTGCACCAGTGCCAATGGCCAGTTGATGACAAGCGACAGGCCAATACCCTGAACTGAACAAGATCACGAGCAAGGCTGACTGATTCATCTGAGCCATTTAAAAGGAAAGAATTTTGTGGAGTCCTTGACTGCTGGTGATACTGGGAGCTGATGAACTCCCTACATTTCTTCCAGTTCCCTAATAGGTCCAGCTCTACTGGTAAGACTGGCATTACTTACTTGATGAATTTGTTGCTTTTTTTACTTGCTGCATGTGCTTGTATAATGGGTTTAGTCTCCAAGATAAAAAGAAGCTGATTTTAATATAAAAAATAAAAGAATTGGAAGGAGGAAAGGAAGTCTTTCAACTTTATCAGCATGGTAATAACAGTGACTGCAGTATCTGTGGCTTTGTTGCTGAGCTTTGTTGCTTCCACATTTTGATTTTATTTATATTATTGCATCTTTTAAAAATGAGTTTTATTTTTTTCAGTTAAAAATGTATTTCCTCTTTCTTTTACCTCCCTTCTCCCTCAATTAAAAAAAGGAAAAAATAGAACTTGTCACCAATATACACAGCCAGGAAAAATAAATTTACGTATCAGCCTGTCCAAAAATACCTCTCATTCTGTACCCTGAGTCCATTACCACTCTATGAGAAAGTGGGAAGTTAAAAGCAGGTTCTGCTTTTTGTAAAGGTTAGAGACTATTAATCTAAGGTAATGGGAATTATTTACAATTCATAAGAAATTGGCAATCCAAGGGGACCACCCTTGGCCCAAGCCAGAGTCATAGACAGTTTCTCTGAAGCTCAGCTTCCTCATCTAAAAGAGGAAGGGGTGAAAGCAATGATCTGTGCAATCCTTTCAGGATCTTTTACACTGAACATCCCAGGAGATTACTTGTCTTCAAGCTAGAAACCAACTCGTATTTTCTTGGACTACTATGCCTATAATACTCATTAGCAGAAAAGATTACTTGGAAGATGCTGGGTGTCTAAATAGGATTAGTATCATAGCCACTGATGCTTAAATTCAATTTATAAAAACATTATTAATGTAAATTTAACATATTTAATGAAATAAATCTTATCATGCCTGGACAGTTAGGTGGTGCAGTGGATAGAACTCTGGGCCTGGAGTCAGTAAGACCTGAGTTGAAATCCATCTTCAGATATTTTTTAGCTGTGTGACCCTGGGCAAGTCACTTAACTTGTTTGTCTCAATTTTCTCAACTGTAAAATGGTGAGAGCAACTACTTTTCAGGGCTATTGTGAGGATCAAATGAGATAATATCTGTAAAGCACTTGGCATGGTGCCTGACACATGACAGGTACTATGTAAATGCTTATTTACTCTCTCCTTCCCTTTCCCCTCCCAAGAAATAATGAATCAAAACATAACTACTTGAAGTTTAGAATTAAGCACAAATTACCTTTGAAGGCTTCAAGTTCCTTCCTGTTTAAAGATAAAAACAAAATGATAAATTGTAAATAATCTATTCATAATTAAAATTCTATTTAAAAAATCTAAACAAGATTATTTTATAAAAACCTTTAATGTATTTTAACTTATTTACTTTTCATGTACTTCCCTAAAATTAAAACACAGGTGGCCCAATTTACACTAAAGTTGCTATAACACTTTTTTTCAGTTAAATCATTAACAATGCCAGGCCCAGGTAAGAATTTAAATGGTGCCAGCATTAGCACAAAACGTTACAGTATATATTCTGGAACCAGCTGAGTAAATTCATGTAAATGCTCTTTTGGACAGATTAACACAATTTTACCTCAACCATGACAAATTAAATATGAATTATCTAAATTCTTCAATTAAGAAGAATCAAGAATGAAACATTAACATTTTCCTTTCAAAACTGTAAATTTTGTGAAAGTAGTTTACATCTTTGGACTGAGTTCTCTAATGGAATCCTACTCTGAACTGTCAGGCCTCTGGGAATGCAACTGATTTGTTATTTTGTCAATGTCAATTAGGAATGCTGGAATATAGTTTCCTAAGGAAGCAGACAGCTGGAGGAAATAGATGAGCAAACAAAATGAAACATTATGGGCTTCTTTGTCAAAAGCAAGAGATATTTATAGGATTTCTCTGTCTCTCAAACCAATAACATAGAACAATTTAATTTTTTTATTTACAGTATTCTAAGGAGTATATGTTTACATGTAACTCCTAGCTTTACTCAAAATCTGTTACGACTTGATATATAAAACTAATTACAAAACCTTCCGTGTTCCTAAATGAATGATGTCAATTAACAGCTGGTGATATGAACAGACAAGGTGCCAAAAGGCCAAAATAAATAACATTCTAGCAATAAATAGCCAAGCTGAAGATACTTGAATCAGAAGGTCATCATTTTACCAAAACCTTATATTTCTCATAATCCCTACAATTCAATAATTAAGAAAAAGTACAAAAACTAATGCCAAGAGGCAAAAAAGAAATCTTGTTGCTATTCAACAGACAGTAAAATATACCACTTTAAAGAAGTTAAGCAGATATATATGTATATATATGTTTAAAACCTACTCCCTATTCCATTAATATAATAAATGCTGAAATACTTCATATAATGGCAGTATATAAATATGCTCCCTAAATCAGAAATAAGGACACTGCGGAAACACCTTGAAAAAATTTCCTTCTTGTCTCATTGTGATTCTAAAATTAGCAAACCCCTATCACTTCTGCTCAGAAAGAGAAGGAAAATATTAGTAGGGATTATGACACCCTTTATTTCTCTTATTGCTAGATAGCAACTGTTGGCTATTTTAAACTGTTAATTTTTTTAAAAAATGTTTTATGTTCAATATATCTTGGTGGAATATGTTCTTTCAAAAAGCTAAGGCTCACAATTATAACAATATCAGATATTAAAAGAAAAAAATCATCCCAAACAATATCATTTACACTACTTACCACATTTCTTTTTTGTAAAAGGTACTTTTCATTTGGGTTATGGTGGCAGATCTTCTCACACTTCTTCTTCATTTCCACAAATCAACAGTTATTGAAAAAACCAATACTTATGTTCAAAAGATTAACTTTACAAGTAGAAGATTGGGAAGCCATGAATAAATAAGTTTATATGTAAAAATCAGAGATTTTTAGAGAACTGCACATTTGATTTGAGTTAATAGTAAGATAGAATAAGCTACAAAATTAATGTGATCTTTGGCTACACTGAGAGGCATGGCGTCCAGAATGAGGGAGGTGATGATCCCATTGAAGGGAATGGAGATTATGCTGCTAAGAATTATTTGATGGAATTGGGAATTTTTAGAGAAAAGAAAATTTAGGCAGGTTAACTAGAAAATTGCTTTTAAGTATCTGCATAGTGTCCTGTAAAATAAGATTAGAGTTCTGTTTTGCTTCAGTAGAAAATGAGCAGAACTAGAAACAACAGATAGAAGGTGTAGAAAAGAAGACTGGGGTTTAATATGAAGTCCATCTTTCTAGCAATAAAGAGTTGTCTGAATAGAAAGAGTCTTTCTGGGAGGTAGTTGGTGTCTTCTGATGAGAGGTTTTCAAAAAGAAGTTGGATGACCAATTTTTGTAGCCTTGACATTACTGCAAAGGCCCCTGGATAAATTTGGTGTTACAAACCTGAAGGAACTTATAGGTAGGAAAAATTTCTTTCCCAAAGGAAAATAAGCTTTCTTCAGAACAATGAAGTGCTTACTCAGACACTTAACACAAAAAAAATAGCCGTGTGACCTTGGGCAACTCACTTAACCCCAACTGCCCTCCAAAAAGCAAAAAAA
>JAQQSW010021848.1:0-10578 GCA_028646575.1 Pseudocheirus occidentalis
TCTCTCTCTCTCTCTCTCTCTCTCTCTTTCTCTCTCTCTCTCCTCCTTTCTCTAGTCTCAGGCAATCTATTTATATAACTAGGGCACTGGACTAGATGACCTCTGAGGTCCCTCCTAGCCCCAAAGCCGTTATCTATGAGCTCCGTGGCCTGTTTCCTGTACGATGATGGGGTTTGGTCTAGATGGTCCCTAAGGTCTATTCCATCTGTGACCTATGAAAGGCACTACTACTCTTAGGAGCCCAAGGGGTTTGAGAAGTAGTTGCTCCTTGTATCCTGGTGATAGCTAAATAAATAAATACAAATTTTAAAATATAAATAAAAATAAATAAAGAAGTCCCCCCTCCCCCTCCCCTCAACGCCTCCACTATCCTGCTCGGGGCCAGAGCAGGTTATAGCATTCATCTGCCTGGCCGAGGGTTGGAGCTGCTGACCTCCAGAATCTGAGAGCCAGCAGATCCCTCGAGGGCCCTCCAGACTGATATCTACAAAGTGCAGAATGACAGAGGCCAAAGCAAGCTAGATTTAGAATCAGAGAATCCCCTAGTCTCAAGGGAAGGGACCTTGGGGGCTGTGTTGTCCAACCGCTTCATTTTACAGACAAGGAAACTGAGACCCAAGGTGCTCACAGGACCATGATTGGTCAGCAGATTCCTCTACAGACCCTCCAGCCCTAGGCCTACGTGATCTGAAAGGTCCCTTCCAGCTTGGACATTCTGCCCTTTGGGGCCAAGAAGAACGTCTGCTCTTTCTTCTTCATGCCAGATCTGAAGACAGTCATCCCATGTCCCTCCTCCTTTCCCCAGTCTTCCCTTCCTGGGACTTTACCAGCCCCAGTGGAAAGTCCAGACCTTCTCAGATAAATGCAGGATCTCAGTCGAGGGGATGGTAGGAAACTGGGCCGCTCCCCTAATCGGGCATGATGGCAGCTTGTTTAGTCTCAGGGGATTTCTGCAGCAAATATTTTCCCCAAAGGATTTAAAACAAGAGCCTTGACAGGTCTCCAGCTGTTGGGGGAAGGAGAGGGGCTGAGAAGCCTCTTATTAATCCAGGGATTGTTATAATCTTTTATCTTTATCTCATGGCTCCAAGCACCTGATAATAGCTCGCCTCTCCATAATGCTTTCATGTTTGTTTGTTTGTTTGTTTTTAAAGTTTTCTGGACTCTTTTTGTTTTTGCATCACAGTCATTTCTGGAAATATTGGGTAGGGGGAGTCATGGAGAGTAAAGCTGATGCCGAGAAAGAAAGAAAAGAGCATGAATGAAATGGTAGAAACAGAAGAGAGAGTTGAGAAGGGGTGCAGAGAAGCAGGGATATGTTGTTACTACCTTGCTAAATTTAATACGCTCTTCAAAAGACAAGCTGGACAGAGCAGAAGCCCACAGGTTCACACACAATCCTCTTAACTGAGGGAATGAAGTGAACCCCACTGCCTCAATTCTGGATCTAGCTCAGCTTCCTTCTGTTCAGTTTTGGGTCTCGTCCAGTCCATCTCAGTCTTGTGAGACAACTTCATTGCATTGTTTGAACCTAGCCCTACGTGGCTGGCAAGACAGACCACCTGTACCTGCTGCTTAGAGACCCTCAATGAAGGACACAGGTTATGCTGGCCAGAAACCCAGTCACATCTAAAGACTGATGCAAAGAGTTTTCTCACAATTATATATCTCAAGCAACACATAGGTCTTGTCTGAAGACTGGCCCCATGCTGGTCAGTTACTGCTTCCTTGTTCTTTTGATTGAATACAGACACCTGAGGAATGGGACACCTGCTTTTGAATCACCCTTGTTCACTTTCCTCCCCCCCAACTTGGAAAACCCGTAGTGTTTCCTCCAATTAGAAATCAGAAATCTGGTATACTGGTTTATTTCCTGTTAATTGATTTCTTTCAATGCATAAAAATCTGTCCTTCTCTCCATCCCCCCACCTCCACCCTGCCTTGTGTTTGAGGTCCAGTGGCAAGCTGAGGAGGCTTGGTCCCGATTTGTTTTTTAACTTTTCTGTTTCTTTTTCTGTCTTAATTTGGTTGTTTTCTTTTAGCTTACAAGATTCAGTTCTACAATCCCTTGAGTTTCAGATTTTCTCCCTCTCCCTCTCCTCCCCTCCCCCCCACCACAGCGGCATGCAGTCAGGTACAGTGTCTGCGAATACTTTCACATTAGACATTAGACAGGTTACAAAGAAGGATTGTAACGGATGGAATGAACAATGAGAAAGAGGAAACAAAACCAAACTGGGAAAAGAAAGAGCATGGAGTTTGCTTCAGTCTGCATTTAAACTCTGTTCTTTCTAGATCTTTCTCTGAATGTAGTCATCTCCTTCCATCCTAAGTCTTTTGGAGTTGTCTTATAACCTTGCATTGCTGAGAAGAGTCCTGTTTATCAAAGTTGGTCATCACACATATGCTGTCTGTCATTATGTACAAATTTCTCCTGGTTCTGCTCCCCTCACTCAGCATCAGTTGTATAAGTCCCTCCATGCAAATATGAAGTTCCTCTACTCCTCATTTCTTATAGCACAGTAGTATTCCATTACATTCATATAACACAACTTGTTTAGCCATTCCCCAATTGATGGGCATCCCCTTAATTTCCAATTCTGTGCACACTACAAAAAGAGCTGCTATAAATATTTTTGTACGTATGGGTCTTCCTCCCACTTCTATGATCTCTTTGGGATACAGCCCTAGAAGTGGTATTGCTGGGTCAAAGGGTATGAAATTATTTATAGCATAGTTCCAGATTGCTCTCCAGAATGGTTGTATCAGTTCGAAGCTCCACCAACAATGCACTAATGTTCCAATTTTTCCACATCCTCTCCAGCATTTGTCATTTTCCTGTTTTGTCATCTTAGCCAATCTGACCAGTGAAATGTGGTACCTCAGGGTTGTTTTGATTTGCATGTTTCTAATCAATAGTGATTTAGAGCATTTTTTTATATACTTACAGATATCTTTAATTTCTTCCTCTGAAAACTGCCTGTCCATATCCTTTGCTTGGTCTCGGTTTGTTATGCAATTGGCATGCATTTTTTAATATATCCATGTGCTCAGAAGCTTTAATCTGTTTTTCCTCAGTCATTTTAGGTTTCACCCATCATAGTACAACTCTTCTATATATCCTGAAATGCTCATGCTTGATGGTGTCTATTACACTTCTCTGATAATATATGTGTATGTGTGTGTGTCTGTCTCAATCACATTTTTAAACAATATAACTTTTAGAAGTAGCTATGTGGTGCAATGAATAGGGCACCAGCCCTGGAGTTAGGAGGACCTGAGTTCAAATTTGGCCTCAGACACTTGACATACTTACTAGCCTTGTGACCTTGGGCAAGTCACTTAATCCCAATTGCCCTGCCCTCTGCCCTCCAAAAAAAAAAAAAAAAGCAAAAATATCAATATAACTTTTAAAATTCTAAACTCAATACCAAAATAAAAGAAGCATTTCTATGTATAAAGAAAATCCTGAAGAGATTATTGCTTAGGAATCCACAAATATTGATCACATAGTTTGGGTTTTTTTAATGGTACATGATAAATTCTACATGTTACTTTCTAAACCATTCTACTTGTCTGTGTTCCCTTCTGAACATCTGGCTCCTCTTCTGTGCCTGTTCTTTTAAATGCTTCAGTGATCTTCTCTTTCTTTTTGGCCACCATTACTGCTAGTTCCCCTAGAACTTTAAAAAAATGTTTATAACTTCCAATCATATGCTACAAAATGCCCCCCTCCCCAAGTGAAGCTCTTCACCTCTAATCTGAGGGACATGGGCTGACTCCAGCCTGGGCTGACACCATCTCCCTCAGCCTCCTTTTCCACCAAACTCCTCCCAATGCCTTCCTTAAGAGGAAGCAGAGCCTGGACTCTCAGATCACCCCACCCTGCATCTGCTGCCCTTCCTGGTCTCAAAAAAAATCCCCTCTTTTCCATCATTATTTGTGTATTGTCTCCCCGTTAGATTACAAGATCCTTGGGGGTGTGATCTGTCTTTTTTACTACTCACATCCCCAGCGCTTAGCTCAGTGTGTGACATATTTGTTGTTGCTCAATCATGTCCAACTCCACGTGATCTCATAGACTTGGTCCGTGGGTCTTCTTGGCAAAGACACTGGAGTGCTTTGCCAGTTGACTCTCCTGTGTGTTCTCATTTTAATATGAAGAACTGAGGCAAATAGGGATTAATCTGCCCAACCAGTGTTTGAGGCCAAATTTGAACTCAGATCTTCCTGATGTATAGTTGTTGTTTGATCCTTTCAGTTATGTTTGATTCTTCATGACCCCATTTGAGGTCTTCTTGGCAGAGATACTTGGAGGGGTTTGCCATGTCCTTTTCCAATCCATTTTATAGATGAGGAAATTGAAACAAACAGGGTGAAGTGACTTGTCCAGGATCACCCAGTTAGGAAGTGTCTGAGACCACATTTGAACTCAGGAAAATGAGTCTTCCTGACTCCAGTCACTGGGCAAGAAACATCACCCTATTTGCCTCAATTTCCTCATCTGTAAAATGGGCTGGAGAAGGACACCACAAACCACTCCAGTGTCTCTGCCAAGAAAAGCCCAAATGGGGTCACCAAGAGTCAGACTCAACTGAACAGTCCAACCTCCTCTTCTTATAGATGAGAAAACAGAGTCCCAGGTGGTGAAGAGCCCTACTCCAGGTCCCATGAGCAGCAAACATCAAAGTCGCATTTGAACCCCGGCTTTCATGTTCAGGTTTCGTTCTCTGCTCCCTGAGGGCACCAACATTTTCTTCAGCTGCTCAGAGTTTCAGCTTCCCTCCCCAGCAGCAGACATTTTTTCCCGAGGTATCAGCCCAGACAAGTCTTCCCACATTTCTTGGGATGCCTCCTAGCCAGCATTTATAATGTCACGGTAGCGTTCCCTTCATACAGCCCAGTCTGGTTGAAGCTTTATAAGGCGCTGCTCCCTCCAGTCCCCAGAACGACCCTATAAAGGTTGACAAAGAAAATATCACCTCCATCTTACAGAGAAGGAAACTGAGGATCCTCGGAGAGGTTTAACAATTTGTCCAAGATCACAAAGGTCGTCGGGAGCTGAGGATGCTCCAAATACAGCGCCCTTTCTTTCCAGGCTCGTCTCCCAAAGAAAATGACATGGGCTAAAGCCAAGGGAGATGGGACCCTCCGCCATTCTATTTCGGGGTGCCACGTTCCAGTTGTCCCACGTTCCAGTTGAAGAGTCGGGATGAGAACTGGGCTCTCTTAACTGTGGTTCCACCACTCTCCCCCACTCCACTGTCTCTCCTGCTAATAACGGGATGTAGGTCAGCCGGCTTTTAGGTGTGGCCAGGGATTCCAATGAAATAGAGAATGCATTTGTCGCTTGGGTTGATCTGAACAGCCTGGGGATGCATTGACAACCCCCCATAGTGGGATGCAGCAGCTGTCCTAGCGGACGCCCGGAGCTGCAGAGACTTGTTTGTGCTTTTTTTAGTCTAACCCAAGCATGTGCTTTCAACAAAAGAGAAGCCCACCCTCCCCACGGAATGGGGCTCCCTGGGGTCAGCTCCCCTCAATTCTGGATACTGGGGAGAGAAAAACACTAGGGAAATAGCCCCTGACCTCTGCAGGATGCAGCCTACAACAGAAAGACAAGCCTGTGGCGTCCCTTCAAGAGCCTAGGAGCTCACCGCCTTCCCTGAACTCTCAGTGAAGCCCCAAAGAGACAAAGATGTGTGTGTAAAGGACCCGGTCAGAGGGCTGTGAGCGCCTTGAGCTCTGCTGGGACATTTTGTTAAAGCTCTCGCTGGGATCTCTCGTTTTAGGCATCACCTTCGTTTCCAAATGCAGTTTCTCCTTTCCTCCCCAGTGAGCCATCCTGGTAACAATGACTAAAAAAGATTTTAAAAGAGGAAGAAAAATAGTTCAGCAAAACCAAGAGGAGATAAAAGGTGCGGGGGAGCACGTGCGCTCTGCCCAGCCAGGGTCCCGCAAGTCTTTGAAGAAGGGGCGCATTTCCCTCCGCGCCCCCTTGTTTCACCATCCTTATTCTGCCTGCAGTGTCCCCTCCATTTCTGTTGCTGTAGGCATGGCACACGTCCCTCTCCTGCTTCTCCTTCACTAGGCTTCATTTCCTCTCTCCTCTTCCCACGTTTCTCTGAATTTCTTCCCATTCATCATTTCCATTACATTGTTGTTCAATCACCTTCAGTCCTGTCCCACTCTCGATGACCCCCTGAAGGGTTTTCCTGTCAGAGAGACTGAACTGGTTTGCCATTTCTTTCTCCAGCTCATTTGACAGATGAGGAAACTGAGGCAAACAGGGTTAAGTGACTTGCCCAAGGTCATCCAGCTAGTAAGTGTTAGAGGTCCGATTCCTCACTCACTCCACCATTCTATCTACTGCACTGCCTCCTGTACCACAATTAATTTGTTGGTGGAATTTTAAACGGGAAGAGATAGGAACAGTATATGAAGAAATTATTGTGGCATAAGAAAACAAAAGACATTAGTAAACCTTTTTTCTTTTTTAAGATTTTTTTAAAGGGCCCAGACAGCTTTCACTCCTGAGCCATGCAGGAGAGGGCCGGTTCTCTCACTATAAGGCTCAAATCATGGTGACAACTCAGTCACTTTACTGAGGGCCCATTTTACAGATGAGGAAACCGAGGCAGACAGGGATTGAGGGACTTGGCCAGGGCCACACAGCCAGCAAGTGTCTGAGGCCAAATTTGATCTCAGGTCTTTCTGCCTCCAGCTCTGGCACTCTGGGCACTGGGCACCATCAAGTAAGTTCATTTATTGGCACAGATCCAACAGAAAGAGTTTCTTCCTTGTCTGCAGAAAATCAGTAGCTGTTTGGTTAAGGAGGTCTCTCATCCCTGGGCTTAACTGTTGGCAAATCCCAGCATGGTCCTCTGGTCCTCCAACCCTTCAAGTCCCCCAGAGCTGTTTTCTCTCTCAATACTCCCAAGATCAGTCATGGGGTCATCTACTCATTGCTTCCTGCCAACCCAGGATAGGAGGGTAGGCATGTAATTGTGGAAGTGTGATGTACTTAATGGTGGCTCTGGGTTTGAGAAGCCCTGAGGTCTTTTCCTCCCCAGAGGCCCATAGCAGCCCCTCCTCACTCTCCACTCTGGAAATCGATTGAGTTGCCCAGTGGACATTTATCCCATGTTGATTGAATTCCTGGTCTGCAGCCAACCTGTAGGCATTCCAGAAAGCACCCGAAGCAACCACAGAATGATAGCACATGCTTCGAACTGGGGGCAGGTCACCCCATTACATGTTGTCAGGCATTTCTCCGCCAGTTTTCTTTATATTTTTATTTAAAGTTTTGAGTTCTAAATTCTATCCCTCCCTCCCTGAGATGGTAAGCAATCAGATATAGGTTATACACGTGCAATTATGGAAAACATTTCCATATTAGTCATTTTGTACAAGAAGACAAATAAAAGAAAAAAAAGAAAGTGCAAAACAGCCTGCTTCAGTCTGTATTTAATCAATTTCACCTTTCTGTGAAGGTGGATAATGTGCTTCATCATTACTTCCTAGGGAGGAATTGTCTTGGATCATCATATTGCTGAGAATAGCCAAGTCATTCACAGTTCTTCATCCAACAGTGTTGCTGTTACCATGTGCAGCATTCTCCTGGTTCTGTTCACTTCACTTTGTATCAGTTCATGTAAGTCTTTCCAGGTTTTTCTGAAGTCATCCTGCCTGTCATTTGTTACAGAACAATAATATTCCATCACAATCATATACCACAGCTTGTTCCGCCATTCCCCAATTGATGGGCATCCCCTTAATTTCCAATTCTTAGCTATCACAAAGAGCTGCTATTTTTGTACTAATAGGTCCTTTTCCCTTTATTTGGATGTCTTTGAGATACAGACCCAGCAGTGGTATTGCTGGAGCGAAGGCAGTTTTATAGCCCTTAGCGCATAGTTCCAAATTTCACTCCAGAATGGTTGATCAGTCCGCAACACCACTAACAGTGTCCTCAGGCATTTTTAGAAGCAAGGTCTCCAGTATGCAGGTGGGAAGGCAGAAGGTGGGGTGCACAGCCCACATTCTGAGGACAGGGCTCCTTTTGGCCAGTCTCCATTATTTATGATGATATCCCACACCTGTAGTCCTTTACTTCCCCAGTGAAAAGGCTAGGCACCCTTTGTCATCTCTTCTCCAGGGCCAAGGCTGATCATTACAGTCACCCACCACCCACCTTCCTTTGAGTAACAATGCTATCATCATGATGTGCTGGCCCTGCTTCCCTTCACCTTGCACCCGTCCATACTTGTCTTCTTGTGATTCCTGGATTCCCTCACATACATGGTTTCTTATGGCGAAATTCTATGTCACTGCATGAAGGTACTGCAGGGTGTTTAGCCATGCCCCAACCAATGGACACTCACTTTATTTCCAGTTCTTAGCTATCACAGAAAGTGCTGCTATGAATATTTTGTTTTATATTATATTTCTTAAGACCCTACTATGTGCCCAGCACTGTGCTAAGTGTTTCACAGACATTACCTCATTTGGTATTCTTTGTTTGACTTCCTCTGGGTACAGACACGTAGCAGAGAGATCTCTGGGTCAAAGGGTTTGACAGTGTAAATGCTTTTCTCACATAATTCCGAACTGATTTCTACAAGGTTTAGACCTATTCTCATCTCCACTTACAGTGCATTAGGGAGTGTGTGGCCAGCAAGCTTTTGCAGATAATTTTCCAGGGCAGGTTCCATCTTTGCAGTCACATAATTGACTGATGAGTGCAGAGAATAGAATATCCTTTGGGGCTGGTGCCGGCCGATTTTTTTTTTTAAGCATTTGACTCAAGAAAATAAAATACAGCTATCACCCTTGTGATAGGAAGAGCACCAGGGATACGTCTGAGGCATTTCTTACTATCTTGGAAGAGGCCCCCAGGAAACAGGATTCTGAGGTCAACTCTACCCCTCACAATATTTATAGCAGGGAGTGTTATTAAAATAAGGAAGAAAACAAAGTGGAAATCCCTGAAAGAACAACCATTGATGAGTGGGAAGAATTCATTGAAGACTTATATGAACTAATGCACAATAAATGGAACCAGGGGAAAATCATAGTGACCATAATATTGTGAACAGAAAGAAAACTCCAGACTAAATATTGAGTAATTATCGTGAACATATTTGGCCCTAAAAAAGGAGAAAAGGCCCCTACCTTCTTTACAGAGGTAGGGGCTTATGGCTGCAGAACACTGAACACACTGTCAAATGAACTGTTTCCTTCTCCTTTCCCCCCTTTCTTTTTCATCTTTTGTTACCAGGGACAGTTCTCTGGATAATGGGACAGATATCATTGGAAATGAAAGTGATACAAAAATAAAAGATTTTAATATTTTTTAATCCCATCATTAGGCCTGAAGATGGCATACATGGCATGAGGGACTGAGCCCAACAGTGTGGTTAGTCCTGGCTCTGCCCCTCAACAGCTGTGGGATCTTGGCCAAGACAGAGACTCTCCTGGCTTCGGCTTCTCTTCTGTAAAGGGCCCTTCTGGCTTCAGACTCGTGACCCAATGGTCTTCAGATGATACAAGTTCATTCATGGTTTAATGATGAAGAGGTCTCCCCCTCAATCTTAGCTTCTGCCCCTTGAAGAAGGGGTAGACTGACACCTGTCACCTCCTCTCTTCTTTGTCTTTCCCCCTTCCCCCGTCTCTTTACTTTCTCCCTCCCTCCTTTTCCTCCCCTCCTCCCCCTCCATCTCTCACTCCCCTTCCCTCCTTCTTTCCCATTTCTGTCACTTCCCACCCCATTCCCCCAGCTATATCCAACTGCCCCCTTCCTCAATATTGTTCTATAGCAAATCCAGGCTAGCCCAGGGTGAGCTAAAACCCTACAATCTTTTTTTTTTACATTATTTTTTTTAAAAAGGTTTGACATTTACTTCATTTCCACATATATTCCCCATCGACGTGACCCTGGGTTCTCCAAATCTGAGCAGAGTTTAAGCTCTGAAAGGATCCACCAAAGGGAAGACCCAGTCATGTCTGTGAACAGAGGCTTTGCTGGGCTGAAGTCAAAGGCTTCTCAACAGCTGGACCCCAGGGAAACGACTCTGGGAGAAGCATTTGTACTCCTGGAGGAGAGAAGATGGTGCAATCACAGATCCTTAAAGGATGCCTGGATAAGGAGTGGGAGCTCCACTGACCCTGAGGAGATTACAGGGCCTGGCCTTGGTGTAGAACTGTAACTGTAACACAACTGTAGGCTTTGTCTGGCCCCACTTGGGGACTTCATGCAGAGATGCCGGGGTGGCTTGCCACGTCTTTCTCCAGCTCATTGGACGGAAGAGTTCTGCCCTTTGGGGCTCAGGAGTACACATGGGAAAACTACCTCGAGTCCATGCATTTCTATGATTTCTTTTTTTTTTAATTTTAATTTATTTTCTTGGTTACATCATTCATTTCCACAAGGTTTTGAGTTACAAATTTTCTCCCCTTTTTGCCCCTACCCCCCAGCCCAGAACATTGATCCCACTGTAAGGCCCCTCCCACAATCTGTTCCCTTTTATGCCCTCCTCCAACACCCCTCTAGCTTTCTAGCAGGGCAGGGAGGGGCTC
>JAQQSW010021849.1:0-10577 GCA_028646575.1 Pseudocheirus occidentalis
GAGATTGGGCTAGTTAAGATTTTTCCTTGGTCTTCTGATTGTTTGGGTACTTTATATTTTAAAGGTACTCCTCTATTTCTTTTGTGTTCTCAGTTTTATTAGCATATACCTATGTATGGTATGTTCTGATTATCCATTTTACATCTTCTGTTTTTACTGTGATTTCACCTTGCTCATTTGCTATTTTATAGATTTGATTTTCTGTTTCCATCTTTTTAATCAGAATAGCTAAGGGTTCATCAATTTTATTAGTATCTTTAATACATCAGGTTTTAGTTCTGTTGATTATTTTATTAGTTTTTTCCAATTTATCCATTTTCCTTTAATTCTTAATATCTTCTCTTTTGTGATGACTTTGTCAACTAATTTTTAAAATGCATATTAAATTCATTAGTCTTCTCTTTTTAAATTTCATTAATGTATCATTTTAAGGATATTATTCCACCACCCTCTCAAGGATTGCTCTAGCTGCATCCCAGAAATTTTGGCAAATTCTTTCATCATTATAATTTTATTTTATATGGTTTGATTGTTTTTTTTAAGGTAGCTTTGTTCCCATTGTCTCTGTTTTCCCCACATGTGATAACCTCTTTTCATTTGGTACCTCTCCTCTCCTTTTGGGTTTTATTCATTCTTCCCTCCTGCTTTTATATGGTTATATGTTTCTACTGCCTCTTTTTTCCTCTCAGTTGGTCAGATAGATTCCTTCTGTCTCTCATCTTCTTCAGCTAGTCCTGTTCATTAACTTTTTAAAATTCCTTTTTATTGCACCCCTCTTAAAAAAAAGGATTTTTAAAATTCTGTTTATTAATTATCTTCTCAATTTACTCTAGTCTCTATTCTTTAATTCATGTCCCCTGCAATCATGTGGTCTCTCTCTTTCCTATGTATTCTTCACACAGAAAATTTCCAAGGTATCCATTCTGGACTTTTCCTTTAAGATGCTTCGGCCACTGTTTAAGACTTTGAGATTTTTTTCCTGGAATCTTTGGTACTTTAAGTGTCCCTCCTCTGACTGTAGTTTCCTTGGAGGGATGGAGGTGTGTGTTCAAATCTGGAAGGGTCTCAGCCTTCTCCCATATTGGGCAATTCACAGTTCACTAGCCTAGATCACTCCCCCAACTGACTTTTGGGTGGTCAGAATTGACCCCTACTCACCCTCTTCCCTCAGGCTTGGTGAAGTACTCAGCAGTTCACTGTGTGCACAAGGGACTTTCCTGGTGACCTGTCCCACTCCATCAGCTCCTTAGTTCTCTGGCCTGGCACTGGGAGTTCAGAGCTTGGCAGTGTTAGTACTTTCAGTTTTCAGCTCCCCTGCTCATGTAAGGCTGTGGCCAAACTGGCTGCTGAGGTCTGAGAAAACTCTCACAGTTTGGAGCTGAAGTGCCCATGGAAAGGGGGGTGGTCAGGCTGAGGGATAAGGATGGGTTTTGATGTGAAGCTGTGTCATGCCCTTTTGCCTGCTAGTGCCACCTCAATATCTGTAGTGTGGGAGATAGAGGAGAGTCTTCAGTGGGTCACGATCATTAAGTGTCACTTTCTGGGTTTAGCTCTTGTTCTCATCTTGCTTTGGATTGTTGGTGTCCTAGACCATGGAAACTGCTGAAATTGCTTTCTCTTTGGTGCATAATTTCCATTTTGGGGAGGTTTGAGAGGTCATAAGGGATCGGAGAAAATATCTAATCTGCCATATTGTTGCTTATGTGACTCAGAAGTAAGGAACTTACATCCTAATGAAGGAAGAGGACAGGTAAAAAAAGAAACTGTAAACAGGAGGCAACTTAATGTGGAGATGTTCAAGATGTGGTGTAGAGGCCTGGTTCCGGGCGAGAAAAAGTCACTTATCAGTGCTAGGGGAGCCATGAGTGGAATCCAAGTTTATATTGGAGGGGAGACCAAGATGATGGCCCAAGTATAAGCACAGTGGTTAGAAGAAGGCCAGGAAGAGGAGTATAGTACAGGTCGATGAATTCAAAACTGGTCGAATGACTTGATCCAAGGATTAGTCATTTCTGGGTTGAAGACAGCCTAGAAGTTGGTCTCTAATAGAGTACTCTATGGATTTGTCCTTGTTCTGTTCAGTCCAACATTCTTATCAATAATCTGAATGAAGGTGTAGATGACATTATCAAACTGATAGTAGGAAAAGAAGAATAGATAACATGTTGAATGCAGTTAAGAAGCAAAAAAAGTCTCAAACTTGAATGGTTTATCATTATTCAGTAAAGTTTGATTCATTGTGACCCCATTTGTGATTTTTTTTTTTTTTGGCTTTTTGGAGAGGGTAAAGTAGGGCAATTGGGGTTAAGTGACTTGCCCTAGGTCACATGGCTAGTTTTGTGTTAAGTGTCTGAGGCTGGAATTAAACTCAGGTCCTCCTGACTCCAGGGCCAATACTCTATTCACTGCACCACCTAGCCACCCCCATTTGTGATTTTCGTGACAAAGATAGTGGAGTGGTTTGCCCTTTCCTTTTACAGCTAATTTTATAGATGAGAAAATGGAGGCAAACCGGGTTAAGTAACTTGCCCAGGGTCACATAGTAAGAGTCTAAGGCTGAATTTGAACATATCTTCCTGACTCCAGGCCTTGCACTCTCTCCATGGTCACCTAGCTGGCTTGAAAGGTAGATGTAATCTAAAAAAGTGATGTTAAATTGTGGTAAAAGTAGAGTCTTTCACTTGGGTTTGAAATAATAATTACACAAGTTTTAAATGGGGGATGCACGGCAAGACAGTCTAGGGGCTTTACTATACTGTAAGCTTGATATTAATCAACAGTGTAACTTTGCAGCCAGAGAAGCTAAGGTAAGATTATATTGTACTAGTTTTTAATTCTTTACTTCTACTTAGTCAACCAGTTCCTTCCTTTATCTTTGAAAGAATGAAATTATCTTTGGGGCAGCTAGGTGGTACAGTGAATAGAACACTGGGCTGTGGAATCAGGAGGACCTGAGTTCAAATTCAGCCTTAGACACTTAACACTTACTAGCTGTGTGACCTGGGGCAAGTCTCTTAACCCAATTGCCTTGCCCTCCAAAAAGGAAAAAAAAAATCCCAAACAAACAAAAAGAATGAAATTATCCTAAATCAAGAGTATATCAGTTATATATTTCCTTTTAATAGATGTCTATCTGGATAGATAGATATCTGGATAATTAAGGGTTCACATCAATACCTTTTCATGCTTTCATGCCAAGCACAATGCTCATTAAGTAGGCACTTAATAAGTGTTTATTGAATCGTATTGAAAAGTACTCGATATATTTTTTTAACTCATCATCCATTTCTTCCTTCTGTTTGATTGGTCTGTAGAATATACTCACAATAATATTGCTTCTCATTCTTTCACTCAAACACTTCCACCCAAACACTACCTATCACCTTTCCTCCTTTGATCTTTGTAGCTCCTCATATGATTATTTTTTAAATATCTAATCCTTCTTCACTACCCCTTTGGTGTAATCTCTTCCTCTTGAGTAAGAAATTGCTTTCAAAGTCATTTTCCTATCATGAGTCACATCTCATCAAATGTCAGTGATACCTGTGAGGTTGAATATACCACCTTGGGGGAAAAAAAAAGATTTCTATTTCAACTGCTTTTCTCAGAGCTTAAGTACTGTATATATGTCTTGTTTCCCCAGTAAGACTTCAAAGTCAGGGATCGCATTTTGAATATCTGCCCAAAGAGCCTAGTAGAGCAGCTAGCACTAAGCAGATACTCAATAAATACTTGGTGATTAATTGATAGAATTATCTTGAATCATGTTTCCAACATGTCTATTCTAAGAGTGAGTGCTCATCTGAGTGCTTCTGGGTACAAATCATGCACAGTAATGTTCCTGTTGAATATATTCCTCCACGGGGAATCACACTTTTGTGGCCACCGACTCTTCATCCATTGGCTGCTCAGCAGCTGTCAGGGTTTTTTCTTCCACTATCCTGCTTGGGATTTGAACCACTGACCTTCCCATTGCTAATGTGTCAGATTAAAGAGAAGTGTTCTTGCTTGCACACCCAGGATTTTAGTATATAATTAGCTGTGAGTTACAATAATGATGATGATGATATGAAGTGCTCAGGGGCCTTTGGAATTTGAGGCCTATAAAAATAAAAATTATTATTATCATCATCATCATTACTATGGTAACAAATAGATACCCGAATAAAAAGACCATTTCTTAGTAGCAGATCATTACATAATTTCTTATAATAATTAAAACCACTTAAATATATTTTTTATTTTATCCACTATCCAGTTAACTTCTCCAGTACCATCTCCTTTCGCTATACATGTTCTCACTGGCTCCTGTTAAGTGGCTTATAGGTACTGGGCCCTTGGCGCTTTATTTTGGAGAAAATATGCTAGAGACAACTGTTTTGGAAAAAGGAAATCACCTATAAAGTATAATTGCCCTATAATAGCATACCTATAATGAACATGTTATGGGATAAGAAATATGTTTGGGGCCATGCATGCTATACCTGGAGAGAATCTTCTATAAAGTAAAGGCAATTTTATTAGCCAAGAATGCAGTAAAATTCTAAGCCAACATAAAGGGCGTGTGTTCTAGGAGGGGTGGATATTGTAGTCACTCAAGAAAGACTTTGAAAGTTTACTCCACTGTATGGTTCTGGCCTCAGACCGAACTCTCCTTTCTTCCTTTCTGTCCCCTTTCTCTCCTCCCTTTCCCCCTTCTCCATTTGGGTGGTGCAGTGCTTAGAACACTGTGCCTGAAATTAGGCAATCTGACAGTCAACAAAGCATTTATTGTGTTCTGGGTGAGGCGGCTAGATGGCTCAGTGCACAGAGCACCGAAGACCTGAGTTCTTATTTGATCCAATACTTACTAGCTTAAGTCCCTTAACTTATGTTTGCCTTAATCCACTGCAGAAGGAAACGACAAACACTCCAGTATCTTTGTCATGACCGTTTGTTCCAGGGTGGTCATGAAGAGTCAGACGTGACTGAACCACTAAACAGCAAGAACAACGGAAAACGCGTGCTAGGTTCTATGCTGAGCTCCGGAGATAGAGAAAAGGACAGAAGATGATCCCTGCCCTCAGGTGGCTCCCGGTCTAAGGGGGCAGACAACAAGCACATTAAGTACAAACAAGGTACATACAGGATAAAAAAGAAATAATTAACAAAGGGGGTGTGCTAGAATGAAGAGGGCTTGGGAAGGGCATCCTATGGAAGGTGAAACTTTGGTTGGGACGTAAAGGAAGCCAGGGAGTCAGCAGGCAGAGCTGGGGGAGATCACTGGGCACACGCCTAGGAAAATGCCCCGAGCCGCAACATGGAACGTTCTGTTTGTGGAGCAGCCGGGAGGCCGGTGTTGCTGCACCAAGCAGTGTGTGGTTGGGAAGAAGGGGCGAGCAGACTGGAAAGGCTGGAGCAGGGGCCGCTGAGGGAGGTAAGGAAGGGCTTTGAACACCAAAGAGAAGATTTTATATTTGATCCGGGAGATACAGCTGAGAATGATGAGTCTTCTTCAGTTCTGGCCTTTTGTTCACTATTGGTGCTGTTGTTTGGTTATGGTCAATCGTGTCCAACTCTTTGTGACCCCTTTGGGAGTTTTCTTGGCAAAGATACTGGAGCAGTTTGCCATTTCCTTCTCCAGCTCATTTTATAGGTAAGAAAATGGAGGCAAATAGGGTCAAGTGACTTGCCCAGGGTCACACTGCTAGTAAGTATCTGAGGCCAAATTTGAACTTGTTTTCCTGACTCCAGGCCTAGAGATCTATCCACTGAGTCATCTAGTTGCCTCATGTAGCACATAGTAGGCGTTTAATAAATGCTTATTGATTATCAGACTACTTTTGTTCACTACTGTATACAGTATCCCTCCCCTGGCTATTACTACCCCACTCTGTTCCACCAGTTTTTGTCTACACACCAAAGAATGAGTCAGCTACAGCCTACTTCAAGCCTGAAAGTTTAAGAAAATCTCTTTTCTAAACCAAAAGCATGCCTTTGGAAATTGTAATTCTGAGGTAAAGAGGATGTTTTAATTAATATATAACTAGTAGTTTTAGTACCTGAAGGCTTTCCAAAAAGGAAAGATTTAGTTATCAAAAGCTGTGATCACTGTACAAATTGTCCCTTTAGCAAAAGGTTCCTCATTTAAATGATCATATTAAAAAGAAACTTGATGATGATGAGGGAACTTGGTTAAATGAATGGACAAGAATTTAGGAATATGACTCATGGTCTGTACCTACCATTTTTTTTCCTTAAACAATAAGGTAATAGTGAAACTGCCTCATCCAACTGTTTGCCCCATTTTAATTATTTGGATAAGAAATTGAATGCATACAATTCATCTTTCAATATTTTAAGGCAGTGGTTCTCAACCTGTGGGTTATGTTCAGTTTGTAACAATGAAAATACATCTTGCATATCAGATAGATTCATAACAGTAGCAAAATTACAGTTATGAAGTAGAAACTTGAAAATAATTTTATGGTTGGGAGTTACCACAACATGAAGAACTGTATTAAAGGGTCACAGCATTAGGAAGGTTGAGAACCACTGCTTTAAGGAGTCATGATTTTGTCATGGGTTTTCCTTCCATTGATACAGATAGCAAACCCTCTTAACCTGTTCTTTGAGAGTTATATCAGTGGGACAGTGTGTGATACTGTAGCGACCCTAGTGCTAAGTCTTTCTTGACTGAACCAGGCTGGTGTTCAGACAATAGGTGTACAGTATGGTGTTTGACTTTTATGCAAATTGCTCTGATTATAGAAGAACCATAAAAGCCAAGGCCATAGGAATTTATACTTAATGAAATGAGCAGTAGAGACACCCGTTATAGGTTTGTAGGACCCACTGGAGCCCATGGACTACCAGCAAAGCCTTTGAGATCCCATCCACCTCCATGACCATAGAAGCATCACAGAAGGACTTCAACGGAATACAGACACATACATATACATACATCTATATGCATATATATATATATATATGTTCACATTTATATATATATGTGATGGTAAAATGAGATATTTCTGTTTCAGTTTCTTCTTGGATGGAGGTCAGATCCTCAACATAACTAATATATAGCTAAGTAAAATTGTTTTTAATTCAATAGTGCTTAGAATACAAAAGAAAGGAGAAGAAATTTTAAAAATGAAATTTTGCCAAATTGGTCATTTCACATCATGTTGAATTTAAGAAACCAACTGTCTAACTGTGCTTACTTTTTTCCCCACAAGTTAAATTGGTTTCCATATATAGTCAGCCATTAAAGTAAATGGACTCAGGGACATTCTTTGAGGACCTGTGTTAAGTAAAAATTCATTAAGTATTGTCTCTCCTGCCCATTTAATCAAGTATAAATTCCTCCACCCTTGGCTTTTAAGGTTCTCCTATAATCAGAGTAATTCATGTAGAGGGCAAACACTGTAAAATATGCCTGAAGTAAAAGCAGACTTTAAGAGTGGGTTGGTGGGAAACCATTGGGAAAAAAAAATTTATTAATCCCCACAACAAAAAGTTCTATGAGGGTGGAGAATTTCGATAGTACCCTTTTGGTGGGAGTGTACACACACACACACACACACACACACACACACACACACACACACACACACACACACACACCACTGACCCAGGGAGAGTTTGGGTTGGGGAGGATTATACCTGGTGTTAATGGGAAGACAAAATGAAGCCATATTTGTAAAGGGCTTTGCAAACTCTAAAGTGCTATACAAAGGTAAGCTATTTCTACTACTCTTATGTCTACTATAGCTATTACTATTATTATTGTTAATATTATTCCCACTGTCTCCTGAATACATTATGCTCATTTCCACATTCATGCTTTCTTTCACTCATGCTGATCCCTCTTACTGGAATGCCTAATGCCTGAATGGTTGCCCATTTCTTGATTTGCA
Organism: Pseudocheirus occidentalis; assembly: GCA_028646575.1. Lineage (NCBI taxonomy): Eukaryota > Metazoa > Chordata > Mammalia > Diprotodontia > Pseudocheiridae > Pseudocheirus > Pseudocheirus occidentalis. The sequence continues at coordinate 7,902 of JAQQSW010021849.1, forward strand.
TCAGCTCATACTTAGTAAAAGTCTCTTCTCTTGACATCATGTTTCTTTTTGAGGGATCAAGTTCTAATTTTTGTCTTTACAAGTTTTTTCTAAGTTCCATTTGAAGCTGAGATCCTGATGAAATTTCACCCATTAACTTCAATAGTGGATTCTGGGATCCTATTTTTTTTAACTTTTTTTAATTTTTAAAATGAATTTATTTTTAGTTTTCAGCATTCACTTCCATAAGATTTTGAGTTCTAGATTTCCTCTCCCTCTCTCCCCTCTCCCCACCCCAAGACAGCATGCATTCTGATTACTTCTTTCCCCAATCTACTCCTCTGTTCTGTCATTCTCCCTTCCTTCTCTTATCCCCTTCCCTTCTATTTTCTGTAGGGCAAGATAAATTTCTATATCCCATTGCCTGTATATCTAAAAAAATGGAAATTGAATCATTCATTTCTTAAGCACTTACTATGAGCCAGGCACCGTTCTAGTTCTAGGCATCTGGAATGCAGATATAAGCAGGATGAAAGACAGTCCCAACCCTTGGGGCTGGTTTCCACCAACCCAGTCTTATGTTTGCTTTTGCCACAGGCATATATTATGGTGCTTGACCTGTACATGAATCTCTCTGATTGTAGAAGAGCTTTAAAAGCAAGGGGTCGAGGAATTTATACTGAAATGGGCAGTAGAGACAATATCTAATGAATTTTACTTAACATAGATCCTCAAAGAATGTCCCTGAGTCCATTTATTTCAATGACTGTCTATATGTGGAAACCAATTGGAAGGCCCTTAACTACCCTCACCCTGTAGAGTCAAGCTGGATATATTTGTCTCAGTGGTCCCCACTTTGTGCTTCTTTGGCTTTTTCTCCAGAGTGCCCAGGACTCTCATGTTGCCCTTTACCACCTCTTGTATCAATCATTCAACAAGGAACCTATATTGTGGGAAGATGAGGCATAAAAGGCAGCTGAAAGGAATAGGGGGAGAGAAGAAGGTGTCCTGCAGCCACCTGATAAAGGAAGAGGAGGAAAAATGTCTGTATGAGAATCTTTAGTCCAAAAGGAGTTTCCAGGAAGGTGACCTAGAGTCTACTGATGATATTTGTGTGCAAAAGGAGGTAATTATGGAGCTTTCACTAGTGGGGAGAATGCAGACATCCCTCTATGAAGGAATTTCCCTGATGTTAGGAGCTGATCAGTTGTTAAGAGTCATCCCTTTGAGGTCAGGGGCCACATTTTCTCCTCTGGAAGGCATTTGGTAGAGTTTTAGAAGTAGAGTCAGAAAGAGCAGAGTTCAAATTCAAAGTCGGACAATTTACTAGATTTGTGACTCTGGACGAGCCCCTTTATCTCTCTCTGCCTTGGTTTCCTCATTTGCAAAATGGAAATGGTTGTAATAGCACCTGCTTCACAGGGTTGTTTTAGGAATCAAATGAGAAAATGCACCAAGGGCTTTGCAAACCTTCAAGCTTACGTAAATGTTTGTTGTCATTTTTGTTGTGGTGATTATTTTATTACACTGCACCCTATTAGATAATAAATACTCATTAAATGAGGTGAGGTGTATGTGTGCATGTGTGCCATAGACCTGAGCCCAAGAATCTGACAATGAATAGTAGGGATTATACAGAGGGAGAAGAGCAGCCTTCTATTTCTTCCTTCCTCTAAAAATATAGCGTATGGCTGAAACACGTACCCTGGACAATTTCAGCTCGTTCCCTATTCAATTTTATTGCCATATGCTGCTGCTTAGAGGAATTTCTCCATCTTTTTTATTTTTATGTTTGACTAACACTCCGTAATCCCCCTAGACTCTACTCAGTTCTCTCACCCAATGGCACCAACACTCAATTCTGTCCTAGCCATCTATCCCTCTGAATCTCTTGGGAAAGCAGACTTGAAGGGTAGGAATAGCCTCCTTCCCCCTCCACCGCAAGCAAGTTATGAATTGAGGAGAAATTCACGGTCATCCGATCAATATAAGTTGTTTCTACCCAAGGTCTCTTTTTAGAGGCAGTTAGTTGGCACGGTGGATAGAGTGTTGGAAGTCCTGAGAACAAATCTCACCTCAGATACCTTCTAGCTGTGTGACCTTGGTCAAGTCATTTAACCTTGGTTTGCCTCAGTTTCTTCATCTGTTAAAATAGGAGTAATAATAGTACCAGGGCTTTTGTGAAGGTTGAATGAGATAATATTTATAAAGTGTTTTATAAAGCTATTTATATACTATATAAATATATACCTTACTATTTATACTATATATGCTATACTATTTATATACTATATAAATGCTGCTATTATTATTACCAATTTTTGTAAAAGTCATGTTCTCTGGCCCACTTCTCTGGGAATGGAGGATGAAGCCTCGATGAAGATGGTGGAAAGTTAACTTGGGGCCCACAGCTATGAGGTGATTTCTCTGCGTCTCAAGTCTTTTGTTTTGTAGATACCTAGGTTGTACAATGGATTCAGCACTGGTGGCAGGGCATTAGGAAGACTGGGGTCATATCTGGCTTCTCAGATATGAGCTACATGACCTTGGACAAGTCACTTAATCTCTGTCTGCCTCGGTTTCCTTAATAGTACCTACCTCTCAGGGTTATCATAAGGATTAAATGAAATAAAATGCTTCACATAGTACCTGTTACATACTAGGCCCTTATATGCTAATTTCCTTCCTCCCTTCCTT
>JAQQSW010021850.1:0-10577 GCA_028646575.1 Pseudocheirus occidentalis
CACACTTCAGTAAAGGGACACAGACAGGGTAGAGAACAGAACAAGGCGGAGGAGGGATAGGAAGGAGAGACAGATGATCACTGTCACAATATGTCCACTATGAAGATGTCCTGTATAATCACACATCCACAGCCTGTATTGAATTGATTGTCCTTACAGTGGGGGTGGGTGACAAGGGAGGAATCGAAAGAATCTAGAATTTAAAGTTCTGCAATACCTGCAACTAGGAATGAAGATATAAGGGGGATGGAATAGAGAGACCCTCCCTGCCCTACCAGAAAGTAAGAGAGCAGAGCAGGGGGAGGGGCTTTACAGTAGGATTGCTTTTTTTAGGGCTGGGACAGGGGCAAGATGGGGAGAAAGTTTGTAATTCAAAAATGTAATGAAAATGAATTATGTAAACAAGAAAACAAATAAAAAATATTTTTAAAAGAAAAGAAAATTATGGTCAGGAGGTCGTGGTGGTGCACATTTATAATCCCAGCTCTTGGGCCTTGGTGGGAGGTTGAGGCTGCTCGATCTTTTGAACTCAGGAATTCTGAGACGCAGTGGGCTCTGCCACTTTAGTGTCTGCCTAAGTTCAACTTTAACATGGTGAGCTCTGGGGTGTGGGGGGCTATCAGTTTGCCTAAAAAGAGGCAAAATGGTCCAGGTTGGAAAGAGCTGGTCAGAGCTACCATGTCAATGAGTATTGGAGATGAGTCCAAGAATAATGTGAATCCATAGGTATAGGGAACTTCTTGTCCCTGATGAGGAAACTCTCTCTACCAATGCAGATGAGTATATTTTATGAAACATACCAGGGGAAATGGTCTAGAAAGTCATTAGAGAAATGCACGACCTCAAAAAAAATGGGCCAGAGGTATATGGAAGATGAAATAGTAAATGACAGTCAGCCCATGTGTACCATTACAATCAAAAACATCAAGATATATAGAAGTTCTCCAGTGTTCTGGTTGAACCCAAAAAGATAAATTTATAATAGGATATAGATAAGTATAGGACAGGATGGGCAGATATGGATTGCTATCTATGTCATTGGAGAGAATATCTATTTCAAAGATGTCAAAGATCCTTCTATCAGTTAATCCAAAAACAGTCATTAAGGACATGCCATACCTTGGACACTGTGACAGGAACTTTGAAGATAAAGAAAGAAATCAAACATTTACTGGCCTTAAGGATCTATTAATAATAGATTAATTAATTGATAAAGATTCTATTGAGTGAAATATATGTATATAAATTTCCATTCTGTCTATATATTTAATCTATCAGTTATCCATCTGCCTCTTTGCCTAATCTATGTGTCTCTCATCTATGTAGTTATCTGTCATGTCTGTCTTTCATCTATCTGTATCAGAAGTCTTACTGTATTGTTACTTTAATGTAAGACACATTTGTTTACCATTCCCCCAAACAATATCATTTAAAGTTCTTTGCTATCCTGTGGTCTTTCAGATGCATAAAAATATCCCAAATCCAAAAGTCTGCTTCATCTTCCCATTTGACTAATGATAGATCCCTACCCTTAAGGGTAGAAAAAAAGTTCCTTCTTGGTGTGGACTTTGTTTTTTGCATCTTCTCCCCATTCCAGCTATAAGCTTACATCTAATAAACCATATGGCAGTTTGTAGAAGCGATGTGATAGAAGAGAAAGTTAAGAAAGAATATGAATCTGTTTCTGAGACCCTGCGACCAGGAAAAATTTATTGATCCAGAGTGTATAGTTGCTTTTCATAGACAGGGAAGAATGAGAGTTCAAAGAAATAAGGTCAGAATTAGAGAAAAAATGGTGAAGGTATTGCCTTTATTTAAAAAGAAGGATAGATAGATGGAAGGAAGGAAAGAAAGAAGGGAGGGAGGGAGGGACAAAGAAAGGAAGGAAAGAAGGGAGGGAGGGAGGAGGAAATGAAGGAAATGAAGGAATGAAGGAAGGAAGGAAGAAAGGAAGGAAGAAAGGAAAGAAGGAAGGAAGGAAGGAAGGAAGGAAGGAAGGAAAGTTTATAACTATGTGCCAGGTACTGTCTTTGCCCCAAATTAGATCTGTTTTAAAGTTAATTCAATTCAGTCATTTATATGCCTGTGGAAATATTAGAAAGAACTTTTGGGGTAATTTCTTTTCATCATCTAGACACTGGCACCAGCTAAAATAAGTACAATCCTGAATATTTTAATGACTTCTCAAATTATTTTTTGCATGTGCCATTCTGAATTTGGATAATATACTTCTGACATAATATGATGGGTGCCCTTCAGCTGATGCTGTCTTTTTCTATGCATATGAGTCCATTGTTAATATGATATTATTAATACCATCAAAGAACAATGATAACTAACACATTGATAGGGCTTTAAGATTTGCAAAACTCTTTATATATATATATATATATATATAATTTATTCACACAAACCCCTTTCTTTTGTGAAAGAAGTAAAAAGCCTGCCATTTTGTTCATTGAGAATGGTAAACTATGGTCTCTGACTCAAGAATTAAGCATGGTGATAGTAAATCGACTACGTTTTGTAACAACCAAACAGGCTGGCTGGTCTTCTTCTGGGATGTATGTGGAGGACTCCTCCAGCTATGAATGTAAAACTTGGAGGATGACTTCCGGCCAACAACTATCTCCCCTATTCCTTTCTTCTCCTAACCACCATCACCACCACAATCAGTTAGTTATCCTTTCCTACAGACAAAGACAGAAGGCAAGAAAACTATAGTTCCATTACTCATTTGACCAATGGTGAAAAAAAAATTAAGTCAAGGAGAATAGCTTTCATGAAATTTGTTAACTGTCCTTAATTTTGTAGTGACAAGTGCAAAAGTGACAAGCTTTGAAAAGATGTTTACATCACCCTCAGAACTCCTCACATTGACAATGGAGTTGTTTCTTCTGTACGTAGAGATAGAAGACTTATCACTTACTATTTCTTTTTGCCCACATTTGGAGACGATTCTTCTCAGAAATGCTGCAAGAGATCCCATTTACACCCCCCTCCACCGCTGCCCCCGCCCAGGACACACACTTAAAGACATAAATTTCACCAATTCACCTTCTCACTCTATAGTGCCTATTAAAACCTGTGGTTTTATTTAACATGAAGTACTCTCTTACTTTGCCAGAAGCCAGGGAGAGGCTGAAGAGGATCCCACTGCCATTTGCAGCCTTCTTTACATCTCATTCTTTCCTTGGCATAGCCTGTGAATCACAGACATTTCCAAGATAGACGTTCCCAGATAGAGAAGCAATTCCCCTTTAACTACCCGGAGGTAAGCTCTTGCTATTTTTTTTTCTAGAGACATAGCTGTTTCCAGCTCTACCATAGTAAGGCTCTCCCAGGAGACAACACAGGTGTTTGCTGCTCCTATGCTTAGGCTTACCAGAATTGAAATACACAGGGATGTTTGTTTCTTTTCACAGTAATTAGTGAAAGTGTAAGATGAGAACATCATGGGCTGGGGAGGAAGGAGGGAATTGAGGAGGTGTGCTGAATGAAAGTGCTCGTTGTGAGACATTCACAAGTTTTTGTATTAATTCCTTCTGAATGGAGAGCCCTCCTGGAATATTCATAGTTTCCTCCTAGTAATTCCACTACGATTCAACACCTATGGACACAGTGGGATTTCAGGCAATATTTATATTTCCAAATCTAAGTTAAATGATGGATCTGGAATAAGCAGGGGTGGGAGTGATATTAGAATCATAACTTGTAATATTTTAATTTGGGGTAAAAACAGTTGAGAGGAGATAACTGCAGTAAATATATAGTCCAATTATGGGTACAGTTGTCATGTAAAAGGAGGAAGTCTTTGCCCCAAAGCAGCTTGAGTAGGAAGACAAGCCCCAAGAGAGGGTTGGTTGCTACAGTGATAGGACCCTGGGGTGGGTGGCCCTGGGGCAGTTGTGCTATAGAGATGTGCCTCCCCCATGAATGTTGGCATCCTGAGGCAAAGGCTCATTCACCCCATGGTAATTACAGCTCCATCCTGACAGTAGTAGTTCATATAGCTGACCTTTGCTTTCTGTGTTGTGGCTGATAAACAATGTAAGTTAATGCCCTTGTTATTTCAACACTCTCCTTCCTGCAAAGGTCCGTAAAATAGAATTGCTCTTATCTTCCTGTAAGCCCAGGAGGCCCAGACTTCCCAAAGAGGTCACATTCTTGATCCATTTCATCAGCATTACTGCCTCTGCCCTAGTGAAAACCAAGTGAAAAGCCACGATTGCCAAGGATGAAGCCATGACAAGTCACCAGTTCACTAGAAGCAAAGTGATTTTTATTACCACACAGGTTGGGTTGGGCATGTGCATAGATTATATTGATAGCTAAATACTTGAGCAGCAAAGCAAGCTCAAGCAGAGGTAATCACAGAGAGGAAAAGGTCTTTAAAAAGTTTAATAGCTTCCTAGGAATTCAGCCTCAAGAAAAGTAACTTGACCGCAGTTGGAATAATCTTGTTTATTCACAGACCCAGTCAGGGTGCTCCTGAACTCAAAACTCCTCAATGCCTTTCCAACAGACTACTAAGTAAAGCTCAAACCCTTTTGTAAGTGGCAGAACCATGGTTCAATCCCATCTCCTCTGGCTTTAGGTCTAATATTCTTTCCATTTCATTGTGAGACCTACATAATGATAATTAATAATAAGAAGTAACATTTATACAGGACCTACTCTGCTAAGTATCTTACAATTATTATCTCATTTGATACAACGACCTTGAGAGGTAGTTGCTATTATTACCTCCATTTTACAGATAAGGAAACTGAGACAGACAGGGGTTAAGAGACTTGCTCAAGGTTACACAGATAGTAAATGTCTGTGGTTAAATTTGAATTCTGTTCTTGTTGATTCCAGGACAAGCACTCTACACGCTGCACCATTTAGCGACTTGTATTAGGTTAAATTCTAGCTATGATTTCCAAAAATCAAGGAGCAACTCATATTTATGTAGAGCTTGAAGCTTTACAAAGAGTTACACTGTTGCCTAATGTTTTCAGGAAATATAAAAAGGGAATATGGATAAAGATCAAATCGAAAATGTTTAGTTAACAAGGACAGTGGATGCTGGTTCCCTAAGAGAATATACATGAAATCACCTTGAGAGAAGGCCATTTTGAGAAGTCAAAAAAATTAGGTCTTTTGGCATAATTAGTGTTATATTCTTATACTATTTGATCTCTCCATATATTTATAAAATTTCTGGTAATTTGTAGCTGTATTACACAGTGGGAAATTGCCAAAGTCCAGGAAACTCAAAGTTATATTCTGGAATTTGGAATAGCATCACAGGATAATTAGAAATCCAATCCATCTTTGCTCATTCTCCTAAAGACTGCAGGTAGCAATTTAATTGTAACTCCAGCCCTAGAGGCAGCACAAGAGTCAGAGTACTAGACTCCTGTCCCAGTTGTTCTGTTTACTAGCTGTGTAAATTAGGGCAAGTCCATCACCTCTCTGGGCTTCAGTATCTTCATCTGTAGAGAGACGAGACTGTATCAAATTATTTCCAAGGCCCCTTTGACTTCTACCATTCTGTTATTTAATTATTTAAGGGGAAAAAAGTACTCCACCTCTTAAACTGAAGAAATAAAATCAGCACCATGGATAGAGCACTTGGCCAGGACTTAGGAAGGACTGAGTTTGAATCCACCTCAAACTCTAGCAGTGTGACTCTGGGGCAAGACATTTAACCTCTCTGGGCCTAAGTTTCTCTATCTATAAAATGAGGAGATTGGTCTAGATGGCCCATAAGGTCTCTTCCAGCAATGGTTCTATGATTCTCTAAAATTCATGTCTTCAATATAGTTGCTTACAGGTTTTCTGAAGACATTTTTCCTCTTTATTTTTGTCTTCTCACTTATTCAAAAATTCATCAGTATCCAGATATCTCAGTCAATGCAATGTTATAATTATAATTTTACTTTCAAATTAAATTAAACACAGAAAGAACTAAAATTCATTATTTCTTCCACTTTAGAGAAATTGTACAATCTAATTATTTATTTAATAATTTCAACAAACTATACAAATAGAAATTTAAAATCTGAATTTTCTATTAGTAAATAATTTACAACTTGATTATCAGAAGATTTAAAGTTGACTTTCATTTACACATCTTTTCCCTCATTTTAAACATTGTGCAATTGTGAAAACACTTTGTAAAGTTTAAAGAGCTATATTTGATGTAATTTGAATTTTAGCACAAAATTTTAACTTAATGTTGTAACTTTAAGATGGCAAACTATTATATCATGAGTCCAAAGTAAAATGCAGTACCTTATCTGTTGAATAAACTTTTGTTTGTGGACTTTCAATTAATATTCAGCTTTATGAGAATACTCAATCTTAAACTATTAGTCAAAGAAAAGCAATGCACTAGTATAATAAGAAAAAATAGCCACTGTGAAAATTAAATATTTTTCATAAAAGTGAGATAGCCACAAATTATAGGCCATTGACACAGATTTGGGAGAATCAGAAAAAAATAAACATGATTCACAATTGTCATTCAGTCATGTCCAACTCTTCATGACCCATTGGAATACTGTTCCTTATGGGATTTTCTTGGCAACAATACTGGAGTGGTTTGTCATTTTGTTCTCCAATAGATTAAGGCAAAGACAGGTTAAGTGACTTTCTCAGGATCACACAGCTAGTAAGTTTCTGAGGCTGGATTTCAACTCAAGTCTTCCAGACTCTATGTACTGAGTCCCTATCTGCCTCCTAAGCAAACAGAGGCTAAGTGACTTGTCTAAGGTCACACAGCTAATAAGTATCTGAAAATGGATTTGAATTTTGGTCTTCCTAACTCCAAGACCAGTGCTCTTTCAACTGTACCATCTAGCTTCCCCATTCACAATTACTTGTAAACAAATTCAAAATCACATCTAATCAATGAAATGCAAGCTAAAACAACCTTAGGAATAACCTTAGAACTGTCAAAGTAATAAAAAATGGTTTTGAAAGATGACAAGGGGTGAGTAGATAACACAATGAATAGAGCACTGGCCCTGAAGTCAGGAGGATCTGAGTTCAAATATGACTTCGGACACCTAACACTTACTAGCTGTGTGACGTTGAGCAAGTCACTTAATCCCAATTGCCCTGCCTTCCACCCTCCAAAAAGCAAAAAATAAAACCCGACAAAACTCAGTGTTAACTGGTACGTGAGTAAACAAGCATGGAAAAATCCTTAGTGGAATTGTGAAATTATTTACACATTTTGGAAAGCAATATGGCACTTCAGGATGAGATGTAGAAGTAAAAGATTACAGAGGGAAATTGTGCTCACAGGTCAAATAACAATCAAGAAATCTAAAAGGAAACAAAAGTTAGCTCCTCCATCCAGCTTGGGAATCAACAAATAGGCAGTCAAAAACCTTTGAGCACAGGAAAAGGAAAAGGAGCATGAGGAACTGTCCACTTGGTCAGTTTGAAGAACTGATGAGGAATGCTCTAACTCTGCTCTCTTTTCTTCTCTTTTGAGTGTATCTTTTGGGCCTCATATAGTCTCTCTGTCTCTGTCTATCTTTGTGTGTGTGTGTGTGTGTGTGTGTGTGTTTATCTTTCTGTCTCTGTCTCTGTGTTTCTCTCTCTCTGTCTCTCTCTCTTTGTCTCTCTGGCTGTCTCTGTCTCTGGCTGTGGCTGTCTCTGTCTCTGTCTCTCTTCCAGGAAGGAGGTGTGTTAAATTTCTTACCTTTCTCTTCCTCTCCACTCTCATTGGCCATGACAGCTATAAACAAACAGCAGCAATCTTATGTGTTTGCCTAGGTGACCTTGAAATCGAGCCTGAAATCCCTGACTCCCTCCTCCCCTCCATTTTTTCTTTTCTTTGTCCAGGTCACCAAACTGTGTCACCATCTTGAGAGACAGAAATTGTCCAGTTCACCAGCTACCTCATAAGTTCAAGAAATTGGAAATTCCTGACTGCCAGGTCCCCAACAATAGATGCTTCCTGAAATACACCCCTTCTTGGAGAAGACACACTACTTTTAAGACAAACTGCCTGGAGATTGTAGCCTAAGAACAAAGAAAGCTTGTCATGAGATCCAGACATGTGAGTCAAATAAACAATGTCCGTCAGAAGTGAAATTGAATGAACAATCTGGTTGACAGTCCCAGAAAGTGTCTACCTCCTGGGAGAGAATAATAGGAATGATGAGCTACTATTCTTTGTTCAAAGGATTTGTTAATGCTTGCTTAAGAATCTTTTGTGCTTTAAGCATTTCTTCTGTGGTGGGGGAAATAAATAGCTAGTTTATGCCTGATATCTACTTTGTATATTGAGCATTTTCCCCAAGAAAACCCTTTGATCCCTTTAGGAGAGATGCTCAACATGAAAAATACATGAATTTTGTTTTAGATATTTTCCTTGGAGTTCTATTTGGGGGGGGCATAATGAATTATAAAGTTTGAGAAAAGCTTGACTCCCTGGGGAGCCAGGGATAATGTTGTCCCCTCCCCTCAAAAAGACAGTCAATGAAACACAGAAGGAAGTTCAGGAGGGAACAGAGCAGAAGGAGAGCTTTGAAAGTGATATGTTAAATTTATGATATACTTTTTTAAAAATAGTAAGCTATATTTAACAGATTTGTGGTTTCATACACAGTATTTTTCTGTTCTACTTTATGGAAATGTTCTCTTTTTCTGGTGTTTCTTAAGTACAGAATAAAAAGAAATCACCAAAAACCCTTGAGTTTGGCAGGGGGGGGGGAGATAAACAAAAATAACCAGAAAAAATTACGGAAGTTTTTATGTTCAATATTAGGTGATTGTGAGAACATAAGCAATCACCAACTCATATGATGACTTCCTCATCTCCATCAAATATTTATGTGAGTAAACTATATTTAGGTCAAGAATACCTGACAAAAATTTGAGAAGGAAATAAACAGGTGATTGCAGATGATTCCCCCAGCAAAATCACAATTAGCAGAGATTTATAGAAAATAGCAAATTCTACTGAGTTTATTGATTTTTTTTAAAAAAAGACATTTGACTCTGTAAAGCCAAAGACAGTGGTAAAAGCTTTTCTCCTCTCACACAAGGTATATCTTATACCTATGCCAAGATCACATAAGATTCCTTGACTGCTACAGCCACAGAGATAGCTCTGACATCTAGTCCTTTGATTATTAATATCAGGCTGAATAATTGTCTGTCATTGTCCTGGAGGGACCTAATGCAAAGTACAAGTTTTCCTCTGAATATAGAATTTTCATTTGAAAAAAGAATGAGTTTTCCCTCTTCCCACTTTGAAAATATATGGTTGAAAAGAAATGTTGAATTGATAACATCAACCTCCCAAGTACTGCCTCAGCACATGGTAGCTGTGGGACCCAGTGTGTGTCTCAGTGTTCTTTTGATGCTCTGTAAAGCTTAGTGCAGAATAGCACAAGCCCTACTTTGATAGGAGGAGTTTCCTGTCAATTCCCTAGTCTCATGAAATCACAGTCACCAGTGTGAAAAAGTACAGGAGCATCTCACTGCACATATGAATGAACAGAAGAAAAAATCAGTTTATATATGTATATATGTACATACGTATATATAAACACAACATTTATATGTGTGTCATATACACATATGCATGTAACATACATATGCACATATGTGTGTCTGGATATACACTCTAAGTAATATATACATAAAAATATACATGCACATGTACACTCTACTTCTTATACAATCTGTTACATCGTGAGCAACTCAAGGGCAGGAGCTATTTTTGCCTCTCTTTGCATCTCCAGTGTTTAGCTTAGAGTCTGGCAGTAGGCACTTAATAAATGCTTGTTGACTTAATGCTACGGTTACCCTTAATGTTTTTGTATTCTAATATAGGGAGAAATGTCTGAATCAAAACAACTGAGGATTATTTTGGTTTGGAAAATTATAAAAATGGCAACCTACCCTTTTTGGGAGCAATGTCAGACTTGATTTGTGTATAATTCCAGAACTAGGAAGCAGGATGGTAGCCTCCTCCATCTGCCATAGTATTGAGGCTAGTGAGAAGATTTCTGGCTAAGAAGCGAAGTGTGCCTGGAGCTGGGTTTATATGTCACGGGGACTGAGGAACCAAACACCAGTCAAAACAATAGAGCCTCCAGGGTGAGAGTTTCTACAATGAAAAGTTCCATGGATTCTGTTCTGCATGGCATGGGGTTAACTATGGTCAGTGAATTAAGTATATCAAAAGAAATGAATAATTAATCCTTTTTCTAAATAATTGGGTATTATTTCCAGAAAGACATTGCACATAGTTACTATTACACACCCCCCAACATGAGGGTATATATTTTTTATTGATCACTTATTGTATTACATGAACTACTTATTACTATGAAGTGGGGGACCAGAAAAAAATTGCACCTTCTTATACAGATTCATCTGAAGATATTGTCTAATATCATAATTGTTTCCAGTATAAATCCTTCAAATGATAAGGCAATTTTTACAATATAAAGACAGCCTATGACCTCTGAAAGTTACAATACCTAAATCCATGCAGTTTACAAATACTTTGTCATAAACCACTGCTGGCTATATCTCATTCACACCAGGGTTAGAGCAGA
>JAQQSW010021851.1:0-10577 GCA_028646575.1 Pseudocheirus occidentalis
CATACAGGGACGGGGGCAGGGAGGAGCTCCCTGCCCTGCTAGAAAGCTAGAGAGGTGTTGGAGGAGGACATAAAAGGGAACAGATTGTGGGAGGAGTCTTACAGTGTGATCAATGTTCTGGGCTGGGGGGTAGGGACAAAAAGGGGAAAAAATTTGTAACTCAAAACTTTGTGGAAATGAATGATGTAACCAAGAAAATAAAATTAAAAAAAAAAGTACCTGCAAGGTCATGATACCAGACTAGAATGATGTCTTCATTAATTAATATTAAACCTTAGACAAATCAAAAAAAAAAAGAAATTATCAAACAAAACTTCCCTAATATCCTAGAACCAGAGGACAAAATAGAAATTGAAAGAATTCACCAATCACCACCTGAAAGAAATCACCAAATGAAAACTCCCAGAAATGTCATAGCCGAATTCCATAGCTCCCAGGCCAAAGAAAATACTTCAAACAGCCAAAAAGAAAATATTCAATGTCACTGCATTGAAGGAGGGCTTGGAACATGATATTTCAGAAGGCAAAAGATGTAAGATTACAACCAAGAATAACCTAACCAGGAAAACGAAGTATAATCCTTTATGGGAAAAAATGGATATTTAATGAAATAGAGAACTTTCAAATATTCCTGATGAAAAGATCAGAACTGAATTTAAAAAATGGACTTTCAAGTGTTCAAGAGAGACATAAAAAGAGTAAACCGGAAAGAGAAATCAGAAGGGACTCAGTAACTGTTTACTTTTCTATATGGGGAGATGATATACATAACTTCTAAGAACTTTATCATTATTAGAGCAGTTAGAAAGATTCTATATAGAAAGAGGATGTGAAAGTGAGTCAGCTATGTTGGGATGATGTAAAAAAAATAGAGAAAGAGGGATCTCACAAAAAAAGAGATGCTCAAGAAAGAACTTTTACAGTGGAGGGGAAAATGGAGGGAGAGGAAAGAAATGCTGGAACCTCACTCATATTTAAATTGATTCAAAGAGGGATACACACAGAGATATGTGTGTATACATACACATATGCATACATACATACTACACACATCTACATATATCTATCTATCTATATATATACTTAGTTGGAATTAGAACTCTATCTTGTTCAACAGGAAAGTAGGAGCAGTAGGAAATAAGGGAAAAGGGGGGGGGTGATAAGATGGAGGGAAGATAAAATAAAGCACTCATCAGAAGCAAAATGGACTTTAGAGGAGGGACAAGATAAAGAGAGAAAAGAGTAAACAGAAGGACATAGGAGGGAGGGAAATGAACTGTAATCATAACTGTGAATGTGACCTCAGGTTGAAGTCAATCCCTCTGTAGTCAGACTTCCAACTGAAGAAGCTTTGGATGCCATTGGGATCCTCTCATGTGGCAAAGCACCCGGTGTTGATTCCATCCCAGTAGAGATCTACGAGGAAGGAGGTTCACTGCTTATCCATAAACTGACTGAAATCTTCTGGATTATATAGCAAAAGGAATTTATCCCCTAGGAGATCAAAGATGCCTCCATTGTCTACTTCTACAAAGTAAAGGAAAACAAGTCGTCTTGTAACGATTATATGGGGAGGATAGGGGGTCAGTCTTCTCAGTCGTTGCTGGCAAGATTCTTGCCAGTGTCTTCCTTAATGGGCTGATCCTTCACCTGGAAGATGATCATCTACTCAAGAGTCAGTGTGGCTTCAGAAACGGTTGAAGAAATGGTCAGTATGGTGTTTGTTGCCCAGCTACTCTTGGAGAAATGGCAGGAGCAAAACAGAGGTTTCAGCACAACATTCATCAACCTGACAAAGCCCTTTGATATTGCCCAGATAAAAAAAGGAAGAAATAGAACTCTTAAACAAGCCTGTCTTAGAAAAAGAAATTGAACAAGTCATCAACGAGCTCCCTAAGAAAAATCCCTAGAACTACCTGGATTTATAAATGAATTCTACCCACATTCTACCAACATCCCAATACTATATAAATTATTTTTTTTAATAGATAAATAAAGAGTCCTACTAGATTCCTTTTATGACATGAATACGTTGATATCTAAACCAGGGAGAGCAAAAGCAAAGAAAGAAAGCTATAAACCAATTTCTTTAATGAACATTGATGCAAAAATTTTTAATAAAATACTAATCAGGAGATTATAGCAATATATCACAAAGATCATACACTAGAACCAGGTGGAATTTGTACCAGGACTGTAGGGTGGGTTCAATATTGGAAAACTATCAGCATAACTGACCATATTAATAACAAAAAACAACAAAAATCATAGAATTATAAATAGGTACAGAAAGAGCTTTTCACAAAATATAATACCTATTCCTACTAAAAACACTAGGAACCATAGAATTCAACAGAACATTTCTTAAAATGATAAGTAGTTACCTATCTAAATCCAAGAGCAAGCATGATGTGTAATGGGCATAAACTTAAAGCCTTCCCAGTAAGATCAGGGTGAAGTAAGGATGTCTATTACTACCACTATTATTCAATATTTTATTAGAAATGCTAGCTATGGCAATAAGACAAAAAATGAAGAAATAAAAACTAGACAATGAGGAACCAAAACTATTACCCTTTGCTAATGATATGATGGTATAATTAGAGAATCCTAGAGAAACTAAAAACTAAAAAATTAGTTAGAACAATGAACAACTTCAGCAAAGTTTCAGGATATAAAATAAATGCATATAAATCACATTGGGGGCAGCTGGGTGGTGCAGTGAATAGTGTGTTGGACATAGAATCAAAAAGGCTCATCTTCCTGGGTTCAAATATGATTTCAGACCCTGGGCATATCATTTAACCCTATCTGCCTCACTTTCTTCATCTCTAAAATGAAATGACAAACCACTCCAGTATCTCTGCCAAGAAAATTCTAAATGAGGTCATGAAGAATCAGACACCACTGAACAGCAATAAAAAGTCATCAACAGGGGTGGCTACATGGTGCAGTGAATAGAGCACAGGCCCTGGAGCCAGGAAGACCTGAGTTCAAATCTGGCCTCAGACACTTAACCCAAAAAACTAGCCATGTGACCTTGGGCAAGTCACTTAACCCCAATTGCCCTACCTTCCCACCTTCTTGCCCTACCTGCCCTATTTTCCAAAAAAACAAAGAAAAAAAGTCATCAACATTTCTATATACTATGAACAATATTCAGCAGCAAGAGATAGAAAGAGGAATTCCATTTAAAATAACTGCAGACAATATAAAATACTTGGGAGTCTACCTGCCAAGACAACTCAGGGATTATATGAAAACAATTACAATGCACAAATAAAGACAGCTCTAAACAATTGGAGAAATAGTAATTGCTCACTGGTAGGTCAAGCCAATATAATCAAAATGATGATTCTGCCTAAGTTAATTTACTTATTTAGTGCTATACCAATCAAACAACCAAAGAATTATTTTATACAACTGGGAAAATAATAACAAAATTGATCTGGAAGAACAAAAGTTCAAGCATATCAAGGGAATCAATGAAAAAAATGTGAAGGAATGAAGCCTAGCAATATCAGATCTCAAACTGTATTGCAAAATGGTAATTATCAAAACAATCTGGAACTAAGAAACAGAGTCGTGGATCAGTGGAATAGATGAGGTATAAAATACACAGTAGGAAATGATTACAGTAATGTAGCATTTGATAAACCTAAAGATCCTCGCTTTTGTCACAAGAACTCACTATTTGACAAAAATTGCTGAGAAAACTAGAAAGCAATTTGTTAAAAGTTAGACACAGACCAACATTCACAGCGTTTAACAAGATAAGGTCAAAATGAATAAATGATTTAGACATAAAGGGTGACATAAATATATTAGGGGAGCATGGTAAAATGTACCTGTCAGATCTATGAATAAGGGAAGAATTTATGACCAAAAAAAGATAGAGGCCAACAGGAAGCAAAATAGATAATTTTGATTACATGAAATAGAAAAGATTTTGCACAAACAAAGTTGATACAGCCAAAAGTAGAACAAAAACAGAAAACTAGGGGTAAAAATTTACAGTGAATTTCTCAAATATATGGGGAACTGAGTCAAATTTATAAAAAATAAGAGCCATTTCCCAGTTGATAAATGGTCAAAGGATATGAACAGGCAGTTTTCAGAAGACAAAATCAAAGCTATCAATAGTAACACACACAAAAATACTCCTAAGCCACTAATGATTAAAGAAATGCAGATTAAAACAACTCTGAAATACTACCTCATACCTATCACATTGGTTCACATGACAGAAAAGGAAAATGACAAATGATGGCAATGATGTGGAAAAGCTGGGACACTGATTTCAGACCCTGGGCATATCATTTGGTGGAGTTGTGAACTAGTCTAATTCTGGAGAACAATTTGGAACTATACCCAAAGGACAATCAAACTGTGCATACCTTGTGATCTAGCAATACCACCATTAGGCCTGTATCCCAAAGATATCAAAGACAGGGAAAAGGACCCATATGTACAAAAAATATTTATAGCAGCTCTTTCTATGGCAGCAAAGAATTGGAAACTGAGAGGATGCCCATCAATTGGGGAATGGCTGAACAAGTTGTGGTACATGATTGTGATGGAATACTATTGTGTTGTAAGAAATGTTGAGCAGGATGGTTTCAGAAAAACCTGGGAAGACTTTTATGAATTGATGCAACATAAAGTGAAGTGAACAAAATCAAGAGAACATTGTACACAGTAACAGCAATATTGTAAAGGATGACCAATTGTGAAAGACTTAACTACTCTGATTAATATAATGATTCAAGACAATTCCAAAACACTTATGATGAAAAGAGCTATCTACCTCCAGAGAATTCTGAATGCA
The DNA here is from genome assembly GCA_028646575.1 of Pseudocheirus occidentalis. Lineage (NCBI taxonomy): Eukaryota > Metazoa > Chordata > Mammalia > Diprotodontia > Pseudocheiridae > Pseudocheirus > Pseudocheirus occidentalis. Next base: position 4,829 of record JAQQSW010021851.1, read on the forward strand.
GATTAAAGCATGATTATAGTAATTTTTTTATTTGTTTATTTTTCTTGGTTTTTTGGGTGTGTGTGTGTGTGTGTTTGCAACATGGCTAATACAGAAATATGTTTTGTATGACTTTACATGTATAATCAATGTCAAATTATGGGCCTTCTCTTCTTTCCCTTTTTTTTTTTTGGAGGGGAGGAGGCAAGGCAATTGGGGTTAAGTGACTTGCCCAAGGTCACACAGCTAGTAAGTGTGTCAAGGATCTGAGGCCAGATTTGAAATCAAGTCCTCCTGACTCCAGGCTCTATTCACTTCACCATCTAGCTGTACCCTCTAGGTCTTCTCAAAGATGGAGAAGTGGGATGGAAGGAGAGAGAATCTGGAACTCAAAAAAAAAAAGACAAAAAAAATTTTTTACAAGTAATTGGGAAATATGTAACAAAATAAATAAAACTACATTTAAAAAGAGTTTGTATTTTATCCTAGTGGTGACAGTGAGGGAGCTACAAACACTTCTTGATAAGGAAAGAGACCTGTGCTTTGAGAATATTTTGACTGGTTTTTGGTTTCAACTCCATCTCTTTCAGCAATTCCTTTAACTCTTAGGACAGAAAAATCAGGGAGTAAGAAAGAATAACACCAGTCATACTAATTATCTTCAGTTTTGTATTATTATAACCATTTCACACAGTATTTTTGTATCTATCCTGAAATACAATTCCTAAATGCGGATCTGTACCTTTATTAAAAAAATAAAAGTGAATTTTAAAATGTTTGATCAATCAGAAGTATTATTAAGAGTTTATGCTGTACAAGGCATTGTACTAGGCAGATGATACCAAAAACAAACAAAAAAAGAAACCCCTCCTCTCAAGGAGCTTACATTCAAGTTATTCTGTTTATTGAAGAATTTACTAAACACAGTCTCAGAGACAAGAAAGTGGAGCCAGTGGTTTAAAGAGTGAGGACAAAGACAGAAGAACGGAAACATGGAAGCAAACAACTATGTATATACAGGACACACACAGGGGAGGGGGATTGTAAATGCAGAGGGAATGATAAAGAGTTTTTGCAGAAGGTGGGATTTTAGCTGAGATTTGAGGGAAGCCGGATGATAGAGGTAAGAATGGAGAGCATTCCAGGCACAGAGGATAGCCAGTGAAAATGTAAAGTAAGTAGATGGAGAAGGCAGGCTGTGGGCAGAGGAAGAGATGAAGTGGTATTTATGCACGTTCTGGGTATGTTTATTATTATATGTTATTATATATGTCCCTAAGAAGATGTTGCTGAGCTAGTCTTTTGGTGAGTGGGTTAGGGGCATCCTAGGCTATCCCCTCACTAAACCACAACAAGTAGAAAATAAAGTTGTACCAGATAATTAAAATTTCCAGGTTTCTCTATCTCTACATGCAGAGCCAGTATGGGAGGGAAAGTTAGGGAAGCAGGGACTAAACAGAAAATACATTAGAGATCACAGATAATACTTTGGGGAGATGGGTTTATAAATGCCTGAATGATTGGACCCATAGAGGGGCAACCTACAGGGAAGTTTTGAGTGGAGAAACTCAGACTTCTAACCATGCCCTGAATTTCGGTAGATGTTCACCAAGTAGATGCTCAGGGATTGTTAGTTGGAGCGCATTAAGAATTATATCCATCACTTTGTTGAAGATAGTAGCCAGTTCTGATGTGTTCAATGTTCATGCATTTCTTACCATATTAAAATGTTGGTGCACTTGTTTATTTGAATGTTTTTGCCTTGCTTGACTTCTAGATATTATAAAAATATTTTGCTAATATTAGAGAATGAACTTAGAATTATTGGGCCTGAAGCAAGTTTAGTTGGGGGTGGGGACTGTATGGAGAATAATCTTATTGTGAGTACAGTTGTGCTGGGAGAGGGGCAATCCATACCTCCAAGGATCTTGCCTTCACTCCTAGAGCAGAAAAGACAGGAAGGTGGACCGAAGAAGAGATTCAGTGGAGGACTTGAACTTGATAGAAAGGGACAATGATAGCCTTTGGGGATAGTGTTGGGGAAAAGTACCACTTGCCCCAGAGCTGCTCTGTATCGTACAAACCCACACATTTTTTATTACCATATTAGTCATGTTATGAAAGAAGACAGACTCAAAGAGGAAAAAACCCACAACGAATACAGAAAGTGAAAAATAGTCTGCTTCAATCTGCACTCAGCCTCCGTCAGTTCTTTCTCTGGAGGTGGCTAGCATTTTCCATCATGAGTCCTTTGGAATTGTCTTAGATCATTGTATTGTGGAGAACAGCTAGGTCATTCACAGTCGATCGTCATATAGTATTGCTGTTACTATGGTCTCCTGGTTCTGCTCAATTCACTTTGCATTGGTTCATATAAATCTTTCCAGGCTTTTCTGAAATCAGCCTGCCATCATTTCTTACAGCATAGTAATATTCCATTACAATCATAGACTACAACTTGTTCAGATATTCCCTAATTTCCATCAATCCCCTCAATATCCATTTCTTTACCACTGCAAAAATAGCTGCTATATACATTTTTGTACAGAAACCCATACATTATTACAAAGCTTAAAGTATTTTAGCCAACAGAGCTTTCCAAGTGAATAAGTTCAGGACACTGGGGATTCTCTTAATAGCATTTGTAACAAAAGCCTATGAGCAGGAGAATCTAGAAATCATGCCCAGGTAATTTATCCGCTACTCTTGAATTTACCCGCTACTCTTGATTACAGATAAGCTAACAGCTGTGTTTAGAAATTAACTATTTATGTGTTCCACCAGCACTATTAGGTTACTAGGCAGTTGAGGTTGAAAGGTATTCAACATTACTTGTACTAACAAAACGTTGGGGAAAAAAAGTAAGTGTTCAATATTTGGGGAATAGAAGAAGAAACCACGGAATATTACAAATATGACAAGGATTCAGAGAGATGTGGGTAGACCTGCTTGTACAAAGTGATGCATATGGAAGAAAGTAACCACAAAAGAATACTATAGTCAGTGACTGGAGCAATGTAAATTAAATAAAAATGGAGACACAAGAAAACTTGGGCCAAATACAATGGACCACACTGATACCATTCTATCAGAATTAAAGAGCACAATGAGATTCACAGAGAAAGCTAGAGAGGTTCTGTAGAATGAATGGACAGAAGCAGAACAATTTCTGAAATAACTGCAATATTGTAAAGGAAAACAAGTTTGAAAGATTTAACAACTCTGTAATCAATGTGATGAGCAATCACAACTCCATTCGACTGATGATAAAGCATGTTTCATGCTTCCTGGCAAAGAAGTGACAGAGCACAGGCACAGGACGGGGCAAACTTTCAGACGTGACCTATGTATGAATTAGGTTTGCTTGACTATACTTATTTGTTATGAGGCAGGGCTTTTATTCCGTATGGTGAGAAAGATTCCACAAAGTCTGGGAGTACTATAGAGATGCAGAAAAAGAGAAGAAAAGGGAAAAATAACATCAATGAAACATTTTTAAAAATACAGAAATGAATAAAAGGAAGCTCAGAAGGGGGAAAGGGCATGAGAACACCATTCATACTACATGTTAGACTTAACATACTAAAAAGTTATATGTAATAGATTCCTTGTTTCATATACAATCGTTTTTTTTCTTTAATTTGTTTCATGAGATTTCCATGTTTGTCTAGTTTCATGCATGTATAAAAAATTAAAGCACACATCCTTTCTCTTAACTCAACTGGCAAATTACTGGAGTGGAAAGTGACATGTATTATCAGTCTTAGTCATGCTATTAGGCAGTTGTACTTAACTGTATTCAGGAAATGTACTTGGGGAATTATTTGGATTTGTTGGGATTTGGATGAATAAAAAAAGCATTCATAAAGTACTTACCAATATAATGCCCTTTTTACTCAAAGAGTAAAAGCAATGCAGCTGACAGATTTCTTCAAGGATAGGGCAGAAATTTTCTTTTTTTTCTTTTTCTTTTTGGAGGGCAGTTGGGGTTAAATGACTTGCCCAAGGTCACACAGCTAGTTTTTGTGTTAAGTGTCTGAGGCTGGATTTGAACTCAGGTCGTCCTGACTCCAGAGCCGGTGCTCTATTCACTGTGCCACCTAGCCACCCCTGGGGCAGAAATTTTCAATGTATTCTGATTCAAGGACTATAGGAGCTGTGAATATGTGTGAAAAAATCTCTCATTCTAAAGGAGGGGTAGAACTGAAGTCTCAAGAGAAGCTAGAAGTGGGCATGCTTAGGGGGTGGACAGAAGGTTTTCCCATGCAACCAGGGGACCCACAGGAGAGGATGAAACCCCGTTTCAAACTGGAAGGAGCTGCTAAGAAAAGACAGTATCTGAAACATGTGAGTCACACAGGGCACATGCAGAACGACTAGAGCTGTATCTGTCACCAAGAATGAATCCAAGGACACTACTATTTTCCTGTTGCTTGATATGGTCTTATGCTGAGCCCATATCTCCAGCCTTTATTTTTTTTTAATTGTTCATTTTCTCTATTTGCCATGTATTTTCAGAATCAACTGATTTCTCTAAGATATTGTTCATTGTTTATGTGTGTCTTTAGAGACTAAATGCAATGAGGCGATGATTGGTGAGGGACAAAGAGAAATAGATTCTCTATAATAGAGGTTCCCAAACTTATTTGGCTTACCACCCCAATACTTAGGGCCCTTCCTGGAAATATACTTTCTTTAACACATTAATGTGTTTTTTTTTCAAATTTGCATCATTTTAAAAAATACATTTTTTAAAAAAAAATGACACATCTTACATGTAATAATTTATTGTAGATGTGGCTTTTTTCTGCTTTGAAATTTTGATGATGCCAGATTACTTCGTGTAACTGTATAGTATCTATAATGTGAACAAGTCATTACATGCACATGTTACTGCCGATGCATTTGGGATTTCCAACAATGTGTGACATGTTCACCTCTCAACTCTTGTTTGTTAACACCTGTTGGTATGCTTGACCACTAATCATCAGGTATAATTTGCATTTTGTATGCTTACTTGGACAACAATGTAATCACTACAACTTTGACTGCTACACAATAGATTAAATGTATGAATGGTTTTTCAAGGTTTTCTTATCTTCTCTTCTTTTCCTATGCTTTTACCACCTCCTTATTTTTCTAAAAATTGAACTAATTAATTAATTTTCTTGTTTACATCACTCATTTCCATGAGATTTTGAGTTACAAGTTTTCTCCCCATAATTCCCCTACCCACCACCTCAAAACAGCCATCCCACTATATAGCCTTTCTCCCAATCTGCTCTCTCCTATATCCTCCCCCATCACCCCTCTGACTTTCTGGTAGGGCAGGATGGATCTCTCTATCTCAGTGCCTGTAGATCTTAATTCTCAGTTGCATGTAGTTAATAATAATTATATATATATGTATATATATATAATGTACATATATATTTTTAAACATTTGATTATAGAACTTTAAATTCTAGATTCTTTCCCTTCCTCCCTTGAAATTGAGAGGTGGGAAGGACAAGCAATTCAATACAGGCTGTACATGTGTAGTTATGCAGAACATCTCTACAATGGACATATTGCGAGAGACTGATTATATGTCCCTTCTTCCTATCCCACACATCCCCCTTGTTCTATTCTCTACCCTGTCCCTGTCCCTTTACAGAAGTGTGTACTTCCAGCAATCCTCTCCCCCACCCTGCCCTCCCCTCTCCTCCATCATCCCACCTCTCATCCCCATCCTCCTTATTCTCCTGTGTGGCAAGATACCCATTTTAGA
>JAQQSW010021852.1:0-10577 GCA_028646575.1 Pseudocheirus occidentalis
GCTTCTTCTTCTTCTTCTACTACTACTACTACTACTACTACTACTACTACTACTACCACTACTACTACTACTGCTGCTGCTTCTTCTTCTTCTACTACTCCTACTACTACTTCTACTACTACTACACTACTACTACTACTACGACTACTACTACTACTACCACCACCACCACTACTACTACTACCACTACCACTACCACTACCACTACTACTACTACTACTACTACTACTGCTACAATAATTGAAACCAGAAGAAAGAACATTTCAGCTAAATGGAAAGATTGCCCACAAGTTCTCCTTGGAGAGGCAAAAAAAGGAGTTGGCAGAGTTAATTTTATTATATGCCAAGAGGCACTATGAAGCATTACTTCATGGAATATTTGGTCTTTTTGTATTGCAATGGTAATGATAAGTATGTGCAAAAAGACCACCATGAAAATAATTACAGTTTATGCATCAACACTGGTTGCAGAGAATGAAGAGCTAGGGAAATTTTATGACAATTTGATACTAGGAGACTTTACTGAAAGGTGCTAATAGGCAAGGGCGGTGAGACTATCTCAGAAAGCATGGTTCAGGATGAAGGAATGTGGTAGGGAAAAGATTCGTAGACTTCACAGAGAAGCCTTATGACTTTATATCATGAATGCTCCTTTGAGAAAATGTTAATAGGTGCTGGACATGGCAAGCCCTGAAAAATGTTTTAAAATGAAATTGATTTATTTTTAACAGACAGGAAAAGACTTGCTGATGTAGCTGTCACTGCTGAATCAGCTGTGTAGAGTCAGAGTAACTTGTTAGAGCAAAGATCAGAATTAGTAAAAAAACAAAACAAAACAAAAATTATCCACTTGAAGAAAGCTTACTGATGCTATGGAATAATGCAATGAGAAGGAGAGTATTATGAGAATAATGAGAAGACAATAGAATGACAATCATGAGAGAAGGATGATGGCATTCTGGGGTCCTTTTCTCAGTATAATATCCTATAGGCTTCTAGCTTTTTCACAATTCCTGATTTTTGCTCTAACAATCTGGTGGTCTGACAATACACAGGTATGAGCACACAATCAAACAACTCAATGCAGAACTATTTAACCAAGTAACGAATAAGGAGAAACATTTATTATCTGAAAAAATGACAATGATACTTATTACAGTTTTATATAGGGTTTAACTGACATCAATTTCCACAACAAACAGGAAAAAGAGCGTTAAAGACACTTTAGTAAGCAAGCACCTGACTTATTTGCCAAGTAGAGAGAGATAGCGGCCAAAGGTAACACCAGTTTGAAATATAAACTTCTTTTGTAAAACCTTATGAAGAAGAATAACTATGAGCAATACCGCCTCATAAGACAGAGAGAAACAATGGAAGGTAATACCAGTTTAAAGAAAGCTTGGCAAGCAATTAAACTAAACAATGCCACCCCAAGAACATATAAGAATGAAAATGGAAAGATGACAACAAAATCAGAAGACAAATGGAAAAGACCTGCAAAAGTTTTTATCCCCAATTATATGTTTTTATTTTTGCTTTTTTTTTGGAGTTAAGTGACTTGCCCAAGGTCACATGGCTAGGTTTTTGTGTTAAATGTCGGAGGTTGGATTAGAATTCAGATCCTCCTGACTCCAGGACTGGTGCTGTATTCACTGAGCCACCTAGCCACCCCCATCCCCAATTATAGAAACACCACTTTTGGACTTTACTATGACAGCTCCAGATATATAAAGGGAACGAAAATGGGGGAAGCAGCAAGGCTAGATGAAATGTACACAAAATAGATCTGTGCTAGACAGAAAGCTGTGGGTGTTAAAGGATATGGTCATAAATTCATCAAGGTAAGGAAAACATCTTGGGTCTTTATAGTCAGCCAAGAGAATGCCAACAATCATCAGTCTACACGCGCACTTTCCCACTCCTACAGAAGCTTTGAGACTCATCTACATGTTCATTCAGGGAATGCTCAGTGAGGGCATTAGTTGGCAACAGGGAGTTTTCACATCTCGGAAGTCTAGACTATAATGGATTACATCTTTATTATAATGCGATTGACTAAAAGATCCAGAGAATACAAAATGCCACTGTTTTTATTGTTTCTCAATTATGAAAAAAGTATTTATTTACTAGGGCAAAGCACTATTAAAGGCTATCCTCTTTAAAAAATGTCTGTAGCCCACTTCAAAATCATTCAAGATTCCTTAAAAGAAACAGCAACAGAATAGTCTTGTTCAGTGACCCTCTAATCACAAGCTTTGGTTGTGGAATAAAATGGGGAGACATAGGCCTGCCAAAAACATTTGCCACTGTGTTAGGTTTTCAGCTGAAGAGGAACTCCCTGGGGATGGTGAAATCTTTCAGATGCTCCTGCTACTAGATGGTTTCATGCTGGTTGTACCAAGGCCCAGAACACTTCTGAAGCTCCTAGAAGAGATCTGCTAGTATTCAAAAGATCTGCTCTGACTGGACACTCAGCATTGAATAAGCAGATAACAGATGTCTAGTGTCCAGAGTATGATATGTCGTTACAGTTAAAAAATATAGAATTTGTCAATCAGTATAGTGGACAGCAAGCTGAGCCCAGAATTAAATGGAAAGAGAAGAGTGGGCTAGATTACCTTTGAGAAACTACAAAGCTGCTTCAATTAACAGCAACTTCTCTTCCAAACAAGAGTCCATCTTGTTTAATACCAAAGTTTTATTGTTGTTATACGTTCCTAAGGCAGAGAATGAAAGAGTCTCCAAAGAACTCCAAAGAAGCATCACACAAGGAGGAACACAGAGGCACCTAATGGGTATGAACAACTTTCTGGTATGTTATCAGAGAGGAACTTTAGAAGATCAGGTACAGAAAATTTCATGAGGGGATTGTGGGAAAGGTAACGCTGATGGTCTGATCATATTGTAAGGACGAGTGACTACTCAAGTCAAACTACTGGTTCACTCATGATAATGCTCACATGGATGCTTCTGAAGTAGTTTTTCTAATTTTCTTCCAGGGAATAGAATTCTGTTCAAACTGATGGCTATGTATTCACCATCACTCTCTGAAGTATCTTCCTAACAATAAGCATCTGTCTATATTATTCACTGAAGGAAGAAGCGAGGGGCAGCTAGGTGGTGCAGTGAAGAGAGCACCAGTCCTGCAGTCAGGAGGACCCGAGTTCAAATGTGGCCTCAGGCATTTAACACTTACTAGCCATGTGACCATGGGCAAGTCACTTAACCTCAATTGCCCTGCTTTCCCCCCTCCAAAAGGCAAAAAAAATTTTAATTAAAAAAAAGAAGTAATGCACTACAGTCTCTTCATTTTGCACTTGAAAAAACCAAGGCTTAGACAAAGTTAAATGACTTGCCCAAGGTCACAAAGACAGACGTGTCAGGTAGTAGCTAGCAATAGCTGTTGGAATTGCCATGGGATTAAGGCTAGGTATGGAAGCAAAGTGAAACCATAAAGGAATGAAGAGATTATTTTTATGAAGGGGAGAGTAGGAGAGCTGGAAGTATAAAAAGGTGGTGGGCAAAAACGGGAATGTCAAAGTTCTGGATCTTGCCATAATGATGGGATAAGGTGAATTGTAAGTTTGCTTCCGACACCCAAATTCTCTTATAAATTCTTCTTTATTGCTTTTATAAATGTCCTCACTTCCCAATCCCCCACCCTGGTAATAAAGAATAAAAAAGAGCAAAACAGCATTTCAGAAAAACTAATCAGTGCACCAATTAGGTCCAACAGCGTATGCGATATTCCACATCCACGGTCCCTCGCCCCTTTGCAAAGTAAGAAGATAGGCATATTCTCCTGTTTCTTTGGGGTCAAGTTAGGTCGTTGTAATTACAGGGAGCAGCTAGATGGCACAGTGGCTAGACTGCTGATCCCACAGTCAGGAAGCCTTGAATTCAAATATGGCCTGGCACTTTCTAACTGAGTGATTCACGTAACTTCTATTTGCCTCAGTCTCCTCATTTGTAAAATGGGGGTAATAATAGCACCTACCTCCCAGAGTTGTTGCGAGAAGCAAATAAGAATACTTTTAAAGTGTATAAATAATAACATAATTAAAATAATATAAATTAATATAAATAATAAAATTAAATAAATAAATAAATAGAATTTAAAAATGTAAAGCACAGTGTAATGCTGCCACATAGTAAGTACTATATGAATATTTGCTCTTATTATTATGGTATTAATGTTGGTTTCTGTTCTTCCTTTCTTCTATTTGCATTGCTGTAATCACTGTATACATGGTTTTCTCAGGCTTGCTTACTTTATTTTGCAATAGTTGATACGTGTATATCTTCACATATCTCTCTATATTCTTCATATTCAGTGTTTCTAAAAGTGTAACAATCTTCTATCAGTTTCAAGTACCACAGCTTGGTCAGTCATTCCCTAATCAATGAGCTGTTTCTAATTCTTTGCAACTACCAAACACTATGAATTGTGTTGCTATCAGTATTGGAGGAGGGGCATGCTTCTTTCTATATTTGACCCTTTTGGAGGTAGATGTCCATTAGTAGGATATTAGGACCAGGGGTCTGGACATTTCAGTCACTTTCTTAGTGTTCTTCTAAAGTGCTTTCCAGAATAGCTAGACTAATTCACACATCCACTAATAAGGCATCAGTGTTTTCATTCTTTCTTAGCCAATCTTAACATTGGCTATTTCCATCTTTTGTCCTCTTTGCCAGTTTGCTGGTATAAGGAAAGAAGCTCAGAGTCATTTTAATTTGCATTTCTTTCATTATTAGTCACTTGGATCAATCTATCAATTATTTGTTAAAAGTATTTGTACTTCTTTTGAGAATTATTTGTTCATATCACTTGTACACTTATTCAACAGGTAATATTTTTTGTTGTATATTTGTGTTAGTTCCCTACATATGTTGGACATCAGAACTTCATCAGACATTAAATACAAAGATGTTTTCCTCCAATCAATTGTTTCCTTTCTTATTCTTCTACACTGGAAGTCCTGGGAAAATGATGGTCACACAGATGGGAAGGCATAGATGCAAAAGCACTTAGAAGAATTGGGAGACTTTGACACACATAATTGGCAAGTGAGAAGGTCTGGAAACCTGAATTTCTAAGACAGGTTAAATCATCTCTGCTTTATAAATGAGGAGGAACCCCAAGGGGAATTACAAATTTCAAAGGTGGCCCAAAATGGAGTTTTGGGAAGAAGAAACAAAGAGTTGGCTTCTAGCTGAGAGAATTGACCTAATGCAAAGAATTCCAGGTAGGCATGGCATCTCCCATCAGGGTGACACTGTTCAAAGCTGAGCTGTGATGCTAGCTTTGAGCAGTAAGAAATGAAGCTTACTGTCACCAAAGGGAATGCCCATTTTTAACAGTTGCCCAATGAAACAATTCAAACAAACAAAACAGAAAGATAGAGACTGGAGAAATTTTTTGAAAGCCCAGTCCCTTAGGAAAAGTGAAAAAGGTCATTGCAGTATGAATGTACGTTGAAGAGACACTGGAAGCTGGAGCAAATAGGAAAATGCTTTCCCCAGTCAGTGGTGGGGTCTACAGAGGACAGCTGCAGAAAAGTACAGTGAGACCCAGAGCCAGAAGTTCTGGGCATCATAGTGAAAGATAAGGTTAGGATGAGGCAGGGAGAGGAATGAAGATCTAACCACTTCTGTAAGTATTGGCAGCCCCAAAGCACTATGGGCTAAAAGAGCCTTCATTCTTTTGTTTCAAATCCAAAATTCTGAAACCTATGCTTTGACAGGCAAAGATCTTCTTTCTTAAGACTTCAACGGGATGGAGAGAGAGAGAAATTATCATTATCTTTATCTTTCCCCTAAACCAGCGGTTCTCAACCTGTGGGTTATGTTCAGTTTGTAACAATGAAAATACATCCTGCGTATCAGATAGATTCATAACAGTAGCAAAATTACAGTTATGAAGTAGAAGCAAAAATAATTTTATGGTTGGGAGTCACCACAACATGAAGAACTATATTAAAGGGTCGTGGCCTTAGGAAGGTTGAGAACCACTGCCCTAAACTATCCCACTCTACCTTCCCTCTTACTATAGAGGGTATTGTCATAACCAAGGTCCCTCAGGCTCAAAACCTAAGAATCATCCTGGATTCCTCACCATATCTTAACCCCTATGGCCCGTCTGTAGCCAAGACTTGTCAATTTCACGTTTGTAACATCTCTTGGATGTCCCCTTCTCCTCTGTACCACTTTCGTACAAACCCTCATTACCTCATACCCAAACTATTGCAATAGCCTAAGAGCAATCGGATCTGTCTGCCTCTAGTCTCCTCTTCAATCCATCCTCCATTCAGCCTCCATAGGCATTTTCCTAAAGCACAGATCTGACCATGTGACTCCCTATCATCTCCAGGATCAAATACAAAACACGTTGTCATTCAAAGCCCTTCATAACTTATCCCTTTCTTACCTTTCCGGTCTTCTGACACCTTTTTCCCTGACACATATTCTTCAATCCAGGGACACTAGCTTCCTTGCTGTTCCATGAACAGGACATTCCATCCTGGCATTTTCTCTGTCTTTCCTCCATTCCTGGAATGCTTTCCCTCCTCAGTTCTGCCTAATGGCACCTCTGGCTTCATTTAAATCCCAACTAAAACCCCACCTTCTACTCCTTCTCTTCCCAACCCCTCTTAATTCCGGTGCCATCTCTCTGTTACTTGTTTCTGATTTATGCTGTATAACTTGCTTTGTATATATTTGTTTGCATGTGGTCTCCCCATTAGATCATAAGCTCTTGAGGGCAGGAATTGTCTTTAATCTCTTTTTCTATCCCTGGTACTTAGCCCAATACCTGGTACACAGGAGGCACTTTAATAAATGTTTATGGATTGATTGACTGAAATGACTCTGGTGTAAAATCAGAAGTCAATTTTAAAAACTCTTTTAAAAAAGTTTATGCTTCTTTGAAATGTCATCTATCCCATGTGAACCCTATGTAACTCTTAATTCATTTTCTTATACCTTAGTTTCTTAGGGGAAAAAAATACCCTCTTTAACTTTCAACCCACTTCAGGGATAGAAATACTTTAGATTTTTTTCCGGGTCTCAGTCAAGATAGAGAGGATCTTTTTGCCTCTGGTGACAGTAAGAACAGACCAATTCAAAGCCTGGGTAATTCTGGGAATTTGGAACAGGAAGTGAATTTTTAAAAAGTCAGAAGAGGATAGAAGAAGAATAGGGAACATGCAGTTCCTTCCACTTGAGTCCACACTGCCTCCACCTCCAGGTACGTCTGTCACCCCTACCACTACTATACAGGGAGCCCGAAATAATCTTTAGCCAACCTTTAGGCTTGGAAGGGCAAGTTTCTCCCAATCTCACTGAAGAGAAAACTGGCCACCAGAGATTTTGTGATTGTTTGTGAACAGATGGCCATTAAATACCAGAGCTAGGACCCAAATTCAGATCGTCTAAATTCAAGAAATCCTGTTGACTGATTCAAAGTAGCAATGTGCTTTTCAACTCAAGGCTAATGAGCAGGTCAAAGGCTATGAACAGGCAGTTGTTAGATAAAGAAATCAAAATAATTTACAATCATATGAACAAAATGCTCTAAAATCATTATGGATTAGAGAAATGTGAATTAAAACAACCTTGAGATATCATTTTATACCTACCATGTTGGCTAAAATTACTGAAGGGAAAAGTGACAAATGTTGGAAGAGATGTGGAAAAATACATTCATTGTTGGAATCGTGAAATGATCCAAACATTTTAGAGAGCAATCTGGAATTATGCCCAAAGAGTTATTAAACTGCTTATACCCTTTGACTCCACAATACCACTATTAGTTCTATTTCCAAAGACAATTTAGGGAAAAAAGGAGAAGAATCCATATGTTCTAAAATATTTATAGCAGCTCTCTTTGTGGTGGCAAAGAAATGGAAATTGCAGGGATGCTTTCAATTATGGAAGACCGAACAAGTTGTGGCATATGACTGTGATGGAATATTACTTTGCTATAAGAAATGATGAGCTCAATGATCTTAGAAAAACATGGATAGACTTGCATGAAATAATAAAGAACAAAATGAGCAGAACCAAGAGAATATTATATAGAGCAACAGCAATATTGTTTTAAGAACAACTTTGAGTGACTAAGTCATCTTGACTATTAGAAATACTCAGATTAACTATCAAGGACATATAAAGACACTACCTGCATCCAGAGAAAGAACTGATAAGGAGAAGTATGTAAAGAATAATTTCTACATACATTTATAGAGTGGTACCTAATGAGAACTTTATTATATGTTCAAAAGGAATAGTGAATTATACATAATAGATTGGCAGTTTCATGTGAAATCATCTTTTTATTATACTCTGTTGTGGAAATATTTGTTTTATTCCATAAATTAAAAACAAAATAATTTATTTTTTAAAAGATTGTTAATCATTATGTTCTAGAACTTATTTTATATTGCTGAAAGGGCTTACCCTTTTCAAGATCTACAGGAACAGGATAATGTAGTTAAATCTAAAATTGACCAACATAGCAGAATTCTTACTGGAAATAAAATAACCAAGGCATAAATTCTTTTAATTCTATCTCAAAGCAAAGAATTTAGCATAGAGTAATTTTGTCTTTTGGTACAGAATGAAAGTGCTCCAGGCACTCAAATATGTAGCACTGGTACCCCTGCCAAGCTGTCATAATTACTGCTCCCTCCAAACACAAGAACCCTGATGGGCTTTCCATCCAATCATATGTAGTCTAAAACCTTGGGACCCATCTGCTAGGCAAAACAGAAGCATAATACTTTCAGCTGAAATTTTTCTTTGATTGACTAGGAGTTTTATCTTTCAACTCAACATTCATTCAACTACCTTCAAAACACTATGACTCTATTTTGCAATTTTTTAAACTATTATGTGTTATTCATATTTGCTTCACATAACTTGTAGATAACTTGACCTGAGAGCACAGGACCATGTTTTTTATTTCTTTTGTACCCCGTACAGCAGCTAGAATAGGGCTGAACACTCAATTTATGATGACTGATTTGCACTAAAATATTTGATCACTTTGGGCCCATTTGTAACTTCTAACCCATGTTTACTGAGTGACCTTGACAAATCAAGACTATTATACAGACCAACAAGCTGTCTACAGTTTGTTAGCTCCAATAAAGGTTTATGCTTAGGGTGAGAAAAAAATTCTAACCAGATTAAGTCTAGCTGCGAATGCTTTTATAAACTGTAGAATCATAGAATCATAAGAGTCAGAGGTCATCTAGACCAACTCCTAATTGAGACATGAAACCCCTCTGTGACACTCCTGACTAGTAGTGACCTAGCTTTATCTGAAAATTAAAGATCTTTAATGACTGGGAACTGATGACCCCTCTAGACGGTCCACTCCATTTGTTAATAAGTAAGGGAATATTTCTTTAAATTAAGCTAAATCTGCTTCCCTTGAACTTTCAAACCTTCATTCTAGTTCTGCCCTCTAGGGGTAAGTGTAAATTTAGTCTATTTCTACATTATTAAATTCTTTAAATATTTGAAGACTTTGATAATGTTTATTCTTCGTCTTTCCTTCACTCGGCTGAGTTCTTCTCAAACCATCCTTGTATGTTATCAATCCCATAACAATCCTAATTTTTAAAAAGGGCCAGAGTCTCATCATATGCCCTACCCCTACCCTCATGACATCAAAGACATACACCAAATTCGTCTTCATATCCCCATAGTCACTGAGTGAAGGAAGAGTAAAGAGCAGTGGTTCTCAGCCTGTGGATTCTGTTCAATTTGTAACAATGAAAATGCATCCTGCATATCAGATATTTACATTACAATTCATAACAGCAGCAAAATTACAGTTATGAAGTAGCAACGAAAATAATGTTATGGTTGGGGGTCATCCCAACCTGAGGAACCAACTGTATTAAAGGGTCGTGGCATTAGGAAGGTTGAGAACCACTGGTATAGACTATCGCGACCTCCACCCCACCCTCCCTGGCAACGTGGTATAATGAAAAGAGCACTAGATTTATAGCCAGATAACCTGGATTCTAGCCCTGGCTTTGCCACTTACTAGATGTATAAGTTTGGGTAGATCACTCTTGGGACCCATTTTCTTATTTATAAAAATGGACTCCCTTTGCCTTTTCTCTCAGCAGAAGACCTTAATTTGTACTTTATTAATAAAACAGAGACCATCCAATGTGATCCTTCTCTTCTCTCCACCAGATGTTCTCATCCTCAACAAATCTTTACTTTTCCTGTCACCCCCTCACACTAGTATCGTTTCTATTTCATCTTTTCTTAGCCAAATTCCTAGAAAGAGTGATTTGTATTTTTACATCCACTTCCCTTCCTATCATTCACTTCTTATCTCCTGTAAGCCAGTCACTTACTGGGATACTCCCTCCAAGCATTTCTTAACTGCTACATTTGATGACCCATTGTCAGGGCTCATCCTACCTCACCTCACTGTGGGCTTTGCCATTTTAGGTCACCATCCACTCTAGGATGCTCTCTATATTCTTGATTTTCATGACACTGCTCTCTTCCTGATTCTACTTCTACATGTCTGCATCATCTCCTGACCCTTA
>JAQQSW010021853.1:0-10576 GCA_028646575.1 Pseudocheirus occidentalis
TGATTTCTCATAAAGTCATTTGCTTCCATTTGCTCCACTCTAATTCTGAAGGAATTATTCTCTTCAGAATGCTTTTGAGATTCTTTTTCCATCTAGGAAATTCGACTTTTTAAGGCATTCTTCTCCTCATTGGCTTTTTGGGCCTCTTTTGCCATTTGAGTTAATTTGTTCTTTAAGGTGCTATTTTCTTCAGTCAGGTTGTTGACTCTCTTTTCATAATTTTCTTGCATCATTCTCATTTCTCTTCCCAATTTTTCCTCCACTTCCTTTTTAAATCAATCTATGGCTTGTAGGCAATCTTCATATTTCTTGGAAGCATTTGGTGTGGGAGTTCTGACTACATTGTCTTCCTCCCGTTTCATGCTTTGATACTTTTTGTCCCCGAAAAAAAGTATTCTAGAGTTTGATTTCTGTTCTTACTTTGCTTCTTTTTCCTACTCACATTGGCCAGTCAATTAATTGCTTGATTTTTAGCTCTGTGGAACTCTGCTTCCAGGGGGGAAAGCTCTGTCCCAAATCACTAGGGTTTTCACAGCTACCATAGCTATTAGTGGGGTGCTGCAGCCCCCACCAGTTTTGGCTTGCTGAAAGCACACCCCAGGACCACCACCAAAGACCTTGATCCAGATCCAGGCTGCTCAATGAAAGAGCCCTTGGCCTCTGATCAATTGCCTTGGCCCCCCTGCAATCTGCAGGCCAGGAGCTCTGAAGCAGCCCAGTGGAGGTGGCTGCTGCTTGCAGCCATTTCTGCTGCTACTGCTTCTTCTGCTTTTCTCCCCCAAATTTAGCTGAATTCCACTGACCTTTCTCTTAGCCTTATTTCTTCTGGCTTGATAAATCTGGAAACTGCCACAGGTGCCAACTGTCTGCTCTCCTGAAGACTCCAGCTGTGGCTCTTCCTGACTGCCCTGGGGCCAGGCTGCAGTTTCAGACTGGGCTGGTTTTGGCTCCCAGCCTGCTGTGATGAGCCCCGCCTGCCAAGCTGCCTTCAGCAAGGGATGTGTTTTCTGTATTTTTGTGAGTTTTGAAGCCCTATAATCTGTTTAGAGTCATTTTATGGGTATTTAAGGTGGCTGTGTGGGAGCTGTGAAATCTTGCTGCTTCTACACCACCATCTTGGCTCTGCCCCCCAAGTATTTCCTTTTTAAAAGCAAACAAAAAATGAGCTGTTACTTTAGTGCTAGCAAATTCTTATTTCTATTAAAATATGAAACAAGGTATTGAATTTACCTAAAAGTATTTCAGAATAGCTAGTTAGTTCTCAAGACAGCTTTTCTTGAAGAAAGGTTTAAGAAAAACACAGTTATTTTTTAATAAGTCTAGTGTGTATTATTCTGTTGTCTTCCCTAAATGAGTTACTAAGTGGTCTAGAATACGTGCTACTCATGTGAGCTTAGTAGACCTCTCTCAAAAATCTCCCACAGTGATTATAATAACACATCTCTCTAGAAATGTTTGTTGGAAATATTTTTAAAGATCTAAAGTTTCCTCATGACTTTTTATTCTTAACAAGCACAAAAAGATGAGCATTTCCATATACACAGTAGAACAAATAGGGAGGCTTGTATATGAAAATGAATCTATTATGAAGAGCTTACCTTTCTTTTAAGCATTTAATAAATCCTGCATCTCATGACTTTTAGTTTTTGCTCTAGTATTCTTCAAATAGGAAGGGGAAATATCTTTAATTTTTTTACTTTCATGACATTGAATGAAACTTTAAAGGACATTTACTTATGCAACTTACCTGAAAATCTAGTTTATATATGAATATATATTTCAAACTGGATGACAGCTTGGGGATCATGCAGTCTCACCTCCCTCACTTTACAGATGAGGAAACTGAAGTTTAGCTTAGGGGTAAAGTGACTTGTCCAGAATCATTCAGCACATACATGGTGGCAGAGCCCAAATTTAACCCCAGGTCTCTGAATCCCAATTAATGCTGTACTAGTTTTCCGGTTTTGTGAAATCTACTATTCCATCAGTAGAACTTTGGGAGTATTATTTGGGAGTTCTCTGTCTGGGCAAAGGCTGTACCAGTACTAGCAATCCTGCTATCAGAGGGAAGACAAAAATTAGTTGGTGACCCTTTCCTTTCTCACTTATTGACTTCTACAAACACAACTACTTGATGTTAAAGGTACATGTTAGAAATCAATGAAGTTTCCACCATATATTAAAGTGATTGTTAACCTTCAAAATAAAAGGTAATCCTTACAGCTATTGATAGTAGCTCTTAGGGCTTCATAAATTTTCTTCCTCTATATTAACGTTGTCTCTTGTTGCAACACGACACACAGAGACTGAGGAGAGCAGTGATGTGTGTCAGCCTGAAGGGAGGCTAGATAAACATGGTTTAAGATTAAATTGATTCCTTTCAAAACACAAATTATTAATCTTAGACATGCAGTATCAACAGTTTTGGTACATGCATGTATGAAACAAATAATGAGATGGGGACCTCCTCTTCCTTCTTTAACCTCCTCCCCCTTCCCACAGCTAGAAAAGTTATGCTTCTTCATTATTACTAAAAAGTCACTAGATTTTTAAAGGACCAAAAAGAGAAAAAAAAAACCAAAAATACTCACCACAAATGCCCACATTGTACTGTGAAGGAAGACAGTCTTCTTCCCAGGTGACATGATGCTACTATAGTCTCTTCCCAGAATATTTATGGAAAAGAATATTCAATTTCAAAGATAGTAATTGAATAATAGTCATATTATTAAGTTCCCACTCCCAAAAGTATACATACATATATATGAGGTATGATCAAACTTCTCTCCCAGGAACAAAAGAAAATTTTTTAAAAATTAAGATTAAAAAATTTCTCTGCTGTGTCCACAAGAGCACATTATCCTACCAGTTAAAATAGAAAGTTCAATACTTTCTCCATGCCCCCTCCTAAATATTCCACTTGTGTTATGTAATTTGATAAGAGAATCACTTAAAGAAGCCAGTGGTCTAAGCACGCCACTGTTAATGTGGGTCCCCAAGCGGCTTTTAAAGTCACTTAGAACTCTGTGGTAAGAGTCATACTGCCCATAGCTATGCCTGCTATAGAACCCTCCCTGCTGCCATCCCTAGCCTCCATAGAGAAGTGTGTTCTATAGCAGTTACTGTTTGTGATTGTGTGCAGTTACAAACAGCCTGAAGCAGAATGTGAAGGTGACTGAATGGTAGCCCACCCCTGCTCCCCAGCCTCCCTGTCAGATCCTTTCTCCTCACTCTTAGTGCTTTGCCCCATCCATTGCTTTCTTACTACTTCCCAGGATGCTTAGGACCATTTCCCTCCAGTCTGTACCCCTGGATAACCCTGAAATTGTTACTCTTTTGGTGACTGTCTATTCTGCCCAGTTGTAAGGCCCAAGGTGCTTGGAAGAGATGTAAGAGCACTAAAGTATGTGTCAAAAGACCTGTCAGGCAAAAAGTGTTTATTAAGTACCTGTTACATCCCCTGCTAAAGACTGGGGATACAAAAAGAAGCCAAATTCAGTCCCTGCCTTCAAAAATCTCACAACTTAATGGAGAAGACAAATAAACAGGCAAACAAACATGTACAAACAAGCACTTTCTCTCTCTCCCTTCTCTCTCTCTCTCTTCTCTCACTTTCTTTCCCTTCTCCCTCCCTTGCTCCTTCCTTCTCTCTTTCTCTTTCTCTGTATATGTGTGTATTATATATAATATATACAATAATTTCCTATTATATATAACACACATATATAATAGGAAATTATTTTAAAAGGGAAAAAAAACACCAGAATTAATAAGGGTAATTGAAAGGTAGAATTTTAGTTAGGACTTGAAGTAAGCCTGGGAAGTCAGGTGGCAGAGATGAAAAGAGAGAATATTCCAAGCATGGGAAACAGCCAGAGAAAACAGCTGGAGCATGTGGCATAAGTAAGACATAAGAAGACTGGAAAGGTAGGAGCTGGGGTTGGACTAGGTTATGAAGAGTTTTGAATGTCAAACAAACAATATTATATTTAATATATTTAATATTTAATAATGGGAGCCATAGGAAACCAGTGGAGTTTATTCAATGAAGAAGTAACATGATTGGACCTGTGCTTTAGGAAAATCACTGTGGAGGTTGAATGGAACATTGGAGAAAGATGAACTAGGCTGACTCACCATCAGCCTATTGTAGGAGTTCAAGGATGAGGTGATGAAGGCCTGCACTAGGGTGGTGACAAACACCAGAGGAGAGAAGAAGCTGTATTCAAGAGATACTGAAAGGTGAAATTGAGCCTCGGCAGAAAACATTTTGGATATGGGGGGGGGGGGTGGAATGAGAGATAATGGGCAATCCAGGCTGACTCCTAGGTTGTGACTGTGAGGGACTAGGAGCACAATGTTATCCTTTTACAGTAAAAGGGAGGAGGAAGGGAAAAAACAGTGAGTTCCATTTTGGACACATCGAGTTTAAGATGTTTTCTGGAATCTAATTCAAGAAACCAGAAAAATAGTTAGAGATGGGGAAATTAGAAGTCAGCAGAGAGTTTAGGAGGAACTAAGTGTATATGACAATCATCAGCATTGAGATGGTAGTTAAATCTGTGGGAGCTGATGAAATCGGCAAGTAAAGTTCGGAGGGAGGCCCCAGGATAGAACCCTGTCCCCCAGGTATTAGTCTGGATGAGAATCCAGAAAAGGAGGCTAAAAAAAAGTGATGTAAGAGGTAGGAGGAGAACCACAAGACAGTGGTGGTCCTAAAAAGAGAAGAGATTATCCAGAAGAAACTGATTACCAGTGTCATAGGCTACAGAGAGGTCAAAAAGAATGAAGACTGAGAAAAGCCATTGGATTCCACAGTTAAGAGATCATTGGTAACTCTGGAGAGAGCAGTTTCAGCAGCCATTAATCTTGAGAAAGCCCCTCCCCTAAAAATTGAGAAGGTTTCAGTCTGTGATCTCTAAATCTTCTTTTGGTTCTAAATCCTCTAAATCTCTTTTGATATTTTCTTCTGCTCCTGCCACCCTTTTCTATACATCAGCACTTTAGGGTTTGTGTGTGTGTGTGTGTGTGTGTGTGAGAGAGAGAGAGAGAGAGAGACAGAGAGACAGAGAGACAGAGAGATTTTAGTTGATATGTGGGTATTAAGTGTTTGTACTCATAACATATAGATTTAAGCAGATGATCAGGGGAAGAAGGATAGAAAAAAGTGACCTAGTAACTGGATTACATTTATTTAGGAACCTGGAAGTTGTAGACTTGTCTGTACTGCCATGTAAACTTCAATCTCTGCTTTTCAAGCTAACTCTCCAAAAAAGGATAAGATTGTATTCATGAAGTGTTTTGAACTCCAAAAATGTAGCCTGTCATATCCTATATTATTCATTACTTTAATACTCACACACACACATACACACACACACACACACATACACACACTCTTTTTGTTTTTGCTTTTCCAACTTGATGATGGAATGCTTAATTTTATCTTAATTTGAACCACTCCCCCACTTTAATTCTACCAGGAAGTACAATGAGCATTATGATTGAAGATTGATGATGACCAGATGAATGTATAAGAATACTGAGAAAAGATGTTGATTCCAGGAGACTTGTGATTTTAATGAAAGAAAAGTTTGTTTTACTGTAATTCAAAACTTGAAAAAGGTTTCAGAAGAGAATTGCAAAGAGGATAAGGAAAGTCCAGTTAGGAAAAGTTAATGAATTGGAAATGGATAACCTAGAGCAGGAAAAGATGAAAATAATATTCTATTACTAGTCTATCTGTTTTTAAGTTGGTCCTATAAACTGGAAAATCTTCAATGACAGTCCCAGTGAGGGAATGTTTGAGTATTGTTTGAGGACAGTTAACCATGAAGAGATTCATCAGCCATACCAAGTGCAAAGTCAGGTTGCTGTGGCCAAGGCTTGACCCTGTTTGACTCTCTGGGGGCTATCAAAATGTGACCTCAAGAAGTAATTTGGTGAAGGAGATTAGACATTCGAACATTGCAATGCAAGGTAGTACATGGTTAGTGCCATATAAACAATGAAAAGAATAAAAATAATAATTGTTATGGCATTTTAATGTGTGCAATGAACCTTCTACCTATTATTTCACTGATCTTCATCACTTGATGAAGTTCTATAGGGTACTATTTTCCCTCTTTATAGATGAGAAAACCAAGGTTAGGAAAAGGTGAGTGAATTACTTGGGACCATAGACCACATAGTTAGAGATGGGATTAGAATTGAGGTTTCTCTTGACTCTGAATCTACAATGCATTAAAGTATTACTTATGGCCTTGTACATCCATGTTGTTGACTTACATTGTCCAACATTATGGGCTAACATAAAAATTTTACTCTTTTCTTTGTTCTAAACCAAAATTTACTGTAGAGTTCATATCAATAGCAGTTGCGGATAGGACTACACAGTTTTGAGTAAAAGGATATCCTCACTACAAGATCTTGTACATGCAATCAAGGTAGCACCTACATATGTATTAAGTACAGGGCAAGAGCCCGCAAACAAGTGCAAACAAATGTGTAGATGATTCAGAATCATTCATAAATAATTTTTTAAATTATCTTTCCTCCTGAAGTTTCCCCCCTTTACATGTGTTTCAAATGTTTTCTAAGTTCAGGACCATGCCATGGTTTGGGTTACTTTTTAACCTTTTATTTTTTAGCCAATTACATGTAAAAGCAATTTGAACATTCTTTTTTGAGTTCTAAATTCTCTTTCTCCCTCCCCTCCAGGTTGGTCCCTCCCCTCATTGTACAGGTAAGTCATTCAATATATACCCTTGGGTTACAAAAAGAAACTACACTTGGAGTTGCCAGTGGAGTCATTCCCTCGACCTTCTGCTGAATTCCATTTTTAATAGGAATGCTTACAGTGGTGGGATCAGACTCCCTGCAGATGGCATATTGACTTAGAAACACAAAAATTATTGACATTCTCTATGTTGTATTTTTGTTATTTTGTTAAACATTTCTCAGTTACATTTTAATCGAGTTGAGGCACCCTACTCCTCACATGGGGCTGTTGGACTATCTTCCTTTTCCTTATATCTACATTATCTGAAAAACTACTATCATTATAATAGTGAAGGATGAGGACCAGGACATTTGTTCTTCTAGATCATGTCTTTAGTACCTTGCTGCTGCTTCTCTCAGCATTGAGGGCCACAATTCTCTTTTCTAATAAAGAGGTGTTCTGCTCAAAAAATTTCTCTTTGGTGCCACTTCCCCTCCTAGGCTTCTCTATAAGAAGATCCTTTCAAAAGTCCCAAACAAAGGCTTATTATCCAGTAATCTTATGAAACTGATGGAAGGGTACTGCTTGATGCATCCTTGAGTAATCCACCTATACAAACAAAGGGCTATAGACCTTCAGCAGGAAGAGGAGATCATGTCTGGTAAGATTCTCAGTGATTCTTAAACTGGGGGTTGCAGTGGGGTCTCAAAAAATTTGGCAACAGTAAAAAGCTTCTGAACACACAACAGCCAAAAATTAATTAAAAATCAAATGTGTAATGAAACCTAGACTTTTCTAGCAGTGCTTGCCCATGTTGTATTGGGCACTTCACTGTAACCTTGGTTTTCAACACAAAGCTCAAGCGCTTTGCACTTTGCATGCCCTCAGGCCCTGAAATGCCAACAAAGGCTGCCAAAACTCCAGGGGGTGTCTAGAGTGGAAAGAAGTTTAAGAAGCCTTGTTAAATTAGGCCTAGATGCTACCTATTCTGACTGGCTGCATTTCCATAAGGTATACAAGTAATCTTTAAATCGGCACTAAAATACAAAGGCTCAGTAGTAGCTTCCCGACTGCCCCTAAAATTCAGTGAAACTTTCCATCTTCTTGGAAACTCTGTGCTTGTAAAGGCAGAACTTCAGTTCTGTGGGGTTGATAATATGCCCCAGTAAACTGCTGTCACTTCTGGCACACTGGACTTCATTGTTGCCTTTTTAAAAAAACATACATTTTAATGAATTCTTCCAACCCCAACTAGATACCGCTTTGGAACCAATTTTAAAAAGCAGTGTTGCTCTCCATCTGCATTTATCATTACTCACTTCTGTACTGGGTACCCGAATGACAGCTTCAGATTTCGTTTGTGACAGGTTTAAGGAACACAGTGAACTATTTGGCTATCAAGCTAGTCCAGGAAAGGAATAAACGATTTGAAGAGCCTACAGATGTAATTTTGTGATCCTAAGAGACTTGAAAATTTAAAAAACAAAGCAAAACAAAGAGAAGAATGATGTGATCCAAATTAGAATAAAGTATCCAATGCCAAAAGGAAATACTGGATTATTCTTCCTCACCTCCTTCTTTTTTCTTTCTTTTCCTATTCTTTCAACCCCTGGAAAAAACATTATGGAAAGAGTAATCCAGGTTGATGATTTTTCCAGAATAACCATAATATAGTTTCTTTGAATCTGCTCAAGTTCTCATTCACCACTCATTCTAATAGGCTAGGAAAAGGAGGGTTCTCATAGGGAAAATAAATAGAGGTGCTTCAGAAGAATGCCAGTATGGCCAAAAAAAAATCCTAGGTAAAAAAGGAAGCAAGTAGTCAGAGTCATTCTGGATTCTTCTGTATTCATTACCTTCCCTCCTCATATCCTGGAAGTTTCCAAGTCTTATTGAGTCTACTTCAACACTACCTCTCTCCAGCTGTATACCTGCCCTCTTCTTTAGCCTTTACCCTAGTTAAACTCCTCATCACCTCTTTTGAAGAGTAATGGAAAAGATTAATTTGTCTCTCTGCTTTCGGTCTTTCTCTTCTCAAGTATATCTTCTACAACAGTCACCAAAATGATATTCCTAAAATGTGTATCTGCTGATGTGGCTCCCTCACTCAAAACTCTTCTGTGATTCATTACTGCCTTTAAGATAGTCATTATAAATATTTAATTGACTAATTTAGAATTAAGTATGAAATTCTCAGTCTAGCATTTAAAGTTTACCGCATGTTGACTACTACCTGTCTTTCTGTCTTTATTTTTCATATTAATCTCTTTATGTCCTTTCTGATTAAAATAATCGTTCCCTCAACTCCATATATACAAACACATTGGCAGTTCCCTACAGACAAAATTCTATCTCTAGTCAGTTTCATTGCATGCCATGTCTAAAATGTACTACTTCTTCACTTCCATTTATTAGAATAGAGATTTCTTCTAAAACACAGCTGAGGTATAACCTCCTACATATGGTCTTTCCTGATCCTTCCTCAATATTGGTACTTTCTCTTGCTTGAACTTTGTACTCACCTTTTATTTACCTGTATACATGTTGTATCTCCCAAGTGAAATGCAAGTTTATTGAGAATTGGTAGGCTAATTCATTTTTGTCCTTGAATTTTCATCACCTTGTATAGTCTCTGGCCCATTTGAGGGGGAGGGAAAGGGCAGAGAAGCATAGCTGTGATTTCCTTGGTAGAGATTCTTTGGGTAGAACTCCCTTCACCAATGCAAAAGAGCAATTCTTTGAAACTTAGTAGCATAGAGAATTTCCTGTAATGTAACACCATGCACCAGCAGATTCCCAAAAGAATGCTACTGTTAACAGCTTTTAAGTATAGTGAACAGTATAGTGAACCCTCTGTTTATTCCATTACAAATCAAGGCAAACATTCACAATATGACACAATATAATATTCACAACATTACATCTTATCACAGAAAGTCACAATATAGTGTTCATAACAGCTTAACATTAGAATGGCCACACAGTTTTCACTACAGTGGCCACAATATTTAGAACAAAGAACAAAAGAATAATCATCTGGTTTCCTTAAGGAGGAAACCCTCCTTACTTAGTCATTCAGTCAAGTCACAATACAATAATCAAACTTCCACTCATGGGGCAACCATTAACTTAATCAGTCACTAATGTAGATTCACAGTTACTAAATATCATTAATCACTAGTACAGTCATTCGAAAACCATATAAACCCTTCACCCCATGGTGTCCAACAAACCTCAGTTTCATCCAAGGGGAGGCCTTTTCTTCATCTTGACTCTGGGTAGTCTCTCTGATTCCCTGGATCCCCTTCCATGGTCCTAGCTCCCTCCTGAATCCACCAAACAGTCACCTGGATTCAGAAGCAGACAGCTGCCAGGTCTTTGTCCAGTCCTCAGAGGTAGACAGCTCCCAGGTCCTTGTCCAATCCTCAAGGCAGTCCCTGGCACACACTGAAGTTCACAGGGTCCAGCACATTTCAAACTCTTTACCACTACTCTAGCCTGGAAGTCAAGGATCAGCCAGGCCACAAACAAACAAAGTCTTTTCCTGGTCATGCTTCTTCAGTCCTCCAGCAGTTCAGCTAGTCTTAGGACCCAGAAGGAATATCAGCCAGGCAGACTTCCAGGCAATCCCTCTCAGCCTTCCAGGTGGCCTTCACCATATTCTGGTCTCAGGAAAACTCCATCTCAGCTCTCAACCAGCTTCCAAATGCTGGGAAACAAACACTCCCCCCCCCCTCTCTCTTTCTCTCTCTGTCTGTCTCTTTCTCTCTCTCTCTCTCTCTCTGTCTGTCTCTTTCTCTCTCTCTCTCTCTCTCTCTCTCTCTCTCTCTCTCTCTCTCTCTCTCTCTCTCTCTC
>JAQQSW010021854.1:0-10575 GCA_028646575.1 Pseudocheirus occidentalis
AATCAGATAAACTGCACTGACCTAAGAAATCATAGGGCACATAAAAAAGCAAATATAGTTTTGGTAATAGCACACTTACACACACATATACATACATATATATGTGTATACACATATATATACATACATATATACATATATATGTGTATACACATATATATATACACTTATGTATACATATATGCTTACTAAATAAGTATTTAAAGTAATCTTTTATATGTATTCAATAAATTACCACCAGCATGTTTAAATTAAATTATAAAAGTATATTTTGTAAAGCAATAGCCATAGAAATTGCATAATTAGAAATATGAAATACCTAAATTATAAGGAGTCTTAGAGACCTTCAATTTGAATTTCTTCAAAAAAATGAGATCAAAGGAAAATGATAAAGCTAATCAGTAAGGACTTTATCAAAAAGAAATGGTTTAAAAGGGACAAGGAGAATTTTAGAATTTTATTTCTGTATGTCACCAGAAAGAACCACTGATTAGAGCAACTTTTTTTTTTCTTACCAGAAACAACTCCTGATTAGACATAGGCATATGCCCATAGCCCACTAAAACCTGTTATGGCCCATCTTAATTCTTCCTCTTCACATCCTTTACCTTCAGATCATAGTGAGAGCTACATCAGAAATAGCATTAACCCAATTTTAAGTTACTTTGGAGTCTTCAAAACCAAGTTGTTGCTTGTCTTAACTTCCAGATAAATCAGTTCTCAGTTCATACTAATAGATATCTTGAAAAGTGATAGGAAAGCTGTGAGTGTTCTCTTTAGGCAGAATTAATCTCAAAAATCAAATTACTCTATGAACTCTTCCATCCTTTTGATATTCTAATATAAAAAACAAATGTTGCATTAGCAAGCTGGAAACTGAAGTCATCAACTCAAATGATTCTGTGATGAACTATTCACCGTCCATCAGATGTAATAATATATCGATCCAGGCAGGAGTAGGATTGCCTTGTCAGGCTGTCTTGAACTGTGACCTGATTAAAATGAAAGACCTTAATGAAGGAAATCTATGCAACAGCTTCCCTTCATTATTCTCTTCCCACCAAACATCACAAGCAGTGTTTGGTGTCAGGAACAAATCATATTCTGACTTATATCCACACTAAACATTTTTGCAGCCATAAAACATACTGCAAACTGGCTTTGAGACATCTATTTTTAAACAGCTGACATTAATGATGTATAGATATGGAGTAAAAAGCAGTATTTTGCTCACCTCAGTATACTATATTTTCTGGTAAGATCTTTTTGGAAGAAAAACTTTTTGCATCAAACTTCCTATTAAGGAGAAATGGCCTTATTGAAATTACCAGAGTTTGGAATGTTCCTCCAGTGATATTTACACTCAATTTAAGATCTTGAAGTGTGGCATAAGGTAGAATGTAATTATTCCTCATTAGCATATTTTACTAGCCAGTAAATGTCCAAATATATGACCTTAAATTTTATTGTGCCTCATTTGAATGATTAATTTACTTGCCATGCAGATTAGTACCAGTGGTTTTTAAAATGTACAAGAAAAAATTGGGAATATGTAGATAAGAAGAGGCTAAATGAATCCTTCTTAGGAGCAGGAAAAGCAATTAGGAATGCAAACTTTTACTAATATAAGGAATGTATAACATCAAACCTTCTCTGAAATAAATTCAGAGAATGAAGCCAAAAACATACAATGCAAGCTTTGTTGGGAAAGAATGAATACTTGGCTTTGTAAAGTTTCAAGAATTGACAAAAGGTCCCAGTTGCTGATGCTATTTGGATACAGAGGAGTTGTAATTTTTCAGAAGTGATTGAGAATTGCTGTTATTGCAGTGGTTTTATTAAGAACCTTTGGGGATAAAATGATATAAATACTTAATAAAAAGCTTTATAGCTCCTGAAAAATTATAACTCCTCCTGAGCATCTTATCTTACAACAATCTGAATCTAGGCTGAAAACCTAGTTTCTGGCTATCTCTTGCCATTTCTATATTACAGGCATCTCTCTCTCTCTCTTTCTCTCTCTTTAACCCTAGACAAGTCACTTAACCCTGTTTCCCTCAGTTTCTTCATCTGTAAAATGATTTGGAGAAAGAAATCACAAACCACTCCAGAACCTATGCCAAGAAAACCTCAAATGGGGTCATGGACAGTTGGTCATGACTGAAATAACAATCCAACAGTCTGCATGGGATTACCAGCTTGTCTACATTTGCCAAACTTTACCAAGTGAAACTTGTCAGCATTTTTATTAGCCAGAAACCCTTTTTGTGTCTCTTTGGATATTAATCTCATGGATTTGAAAACAATCTGACATCATTTCCACCTATTGTTCCTCCTTTCCCTCCCTCTCTCTTTCTCTTTCTCTCTCTCTCTCTCTCTCTCTCTCTCTCTCTCTCTCTCTCTCTCTCTCTCTCTCTCTTTATGTGTGTGTGTGTATGTTGTTACTTTACTCTCTTAACAGTTTTGATGTGCTATTATGATCACAGGATCACAGACTCCTGGGAAAAATTAGAGTCTACATAAATCACTGTGCCTGGCCTAAGAGAAAAAGGTTAGTCTTGGGCTGTCTTCTTCTATTTGTGTCACAAGGTCAGAGTCTCAAAAGAGAAGTTATATCTCTCTGCAGTCAGTACCCTGAGCCCAAGTTTCAGTGGGTCAGCCGGCAGCAAGTAAGGGGTCAGTTACACATTCATTCCACAGAGACATGAAAATATCATTCATTCTCACCACACTGCCATCTAGATGAATGGCACTGATTTCTTTGACTCCAGTTATAATTGGAATGGTTTGTGGAACCTTTCTCTTCAACATTTTTTTCTGATAGAGGCTCTCCCTAATTACAGTGCATCAGGAGGGACCATTTACCATTTTCTCTCCCTCAAGTCTAGAGATTTTATGTGCTTTTAGAAACTATGCTTTATTTATCCTGAAGTCCATCTATTACTAACTCTGTTTGATGTAGCCTCAGGGCAGTTCTATGTTTAGCAGATGTGTGGAAGGATTTAGTGGCTTGTTGAAGCAAATCAGCTAAAAATTTTAATGATTTGTGATTTCATCGATGTGGGTTCTCTATTTATTAAAAATTTATTCTATTTATCTAAAAATTAGAATCTCATTATTTCTTATCTTTTTCTGTACTTTATATGCATGTCTTTCAATATCATATCCTATTGAATAGACATTCAATGTATTGGAGGCCCTTATTTTTCTTTTATTATCTCAAAGGCACCAGTGTAGCAAAAGATTTGAACCTTTTATTTTCTCTTACTTTTTCTACATATATTCATATGTGTTCTTGATGTTATGATTTGTCACTTTTTTAATAAAAAGTTGAGTGTATACACATATATGCTATAGAAAATAGTACTTATACTCACTCATATCTTTCTGTTGTTAATAATAATGATGCTGGTATTTATATAGTTCTATATGGTTGGCAAAACTCTACATATTTAACTTTATTTCATTCTTACAATGATCTTGCACAATACGAATTATTATTATATCTGTTTTTAAGGTGAAGAAGCAGAGGCTAAGAGAAGTAAAATGTCTTTTCTAGGGTAACACAACTAGTAAGTGTTTAGGTCAGGTTGCAAAATAGGTCTTCCTGAGTCCAAGTAAAATGCTCCTTTTGTTACGTCATATATTTTTTCTGAGTTACTTCTGATTTTCATTCTTGCAAGATCATGTTATTTTATGATTAAAATGTCATCTACAAAGAATAAAAATATCAACATTATTGTAGCAGAGAAAAGTTCCACATAGAATCTTTTTAAAAAACAAATTTATTTTATTTTAAGTTCCAATTATCTTCCAAATCTTCTCCCTTTCTCTATTAAGAGGGCAAGAAATATAAAGCCCATTACAAATATGAAGTCATTCAAAACAAATTCCCACATTAGACATGTTA
The DNA here is from genome assembly GCA_028646575.1 of Pseudocheirus occidentalis. Taxonomy (NCBI): domain Eukaryota; kingdom Metazoa; phylum Chordata; class Mammalia; order Diprotodontia; family Pseudocheiridae; genus Pseudocheirus; species Pseudocheirus occidentalis. Next base: position 3,911 of record JAQQSW010021854.1, read on the forward strand.
AAAAAAATGTGGTTCAATCTGTTCTTGGTTCTACTGCACTGATTCTTGAATGGGATGAAGTATCTCTTTCTCCTATTCAATTATGTCTGCAACTTACTGTCCATTAGCTGTGACTATGGAGTATGTGTGTGTATACACACTATCTAGCTAGGTAGCTAGCTTTCTATCTATCTGTGTGTATAGTATATGAATATTATATGTGTGTACATATGTATATACATATACATATACATAAATTACTATGATAATATCTATATATGTATACATATGCAGTATGTATATATACATATGTATGTACATGTATATTTGAATATATTTAGTCTGAAGATTTCATTGATGGAGTAAATCCCATACGGAAAGGCTCTCTATTGATCTTTGTGACCAATTGCAAGATTAAGATTGCAACTTATCTTAGAGATTTTCCAGAGTCATTTAAAAGTTAAGATACTTATTCAGAATCACATATCCAGTATATGTCAGAAGTAGGGCTTGAAATCTAGCTCTTTTTAACTTTGAAAAAAAGGAGAAAGGAAGGTGGAAAAAGGAAAGAGAAGGCAGAAAAGAAAGGTGAGAGAAAGGCAGAAAGAAATGAGTAGTGGAGAGAGAGAGAGATAGAGACAGAGAGAGAAAGACAGGGAGACAGAGAGACAGAGTGAGAGACAGAGAGAGACAGAGAGAGACAGAGAGACAGAGGAGGGGGGGGAGTTATTTGGCTTCCCATCTAACTCCACATGAGAATGTAATAGTCAGGACAATACGTGTTTTCTAGTGTGAATAGTAAGATCAATCTCTTTCATGTTTTAAAAAAATTTATTTCAAGAGACTTTGTAGCATTTCATGGTTCACTTTAATTGGGACAAATTCACTTTTGAAAAGGAGCTTTGAAAGAGTCTTGTGAACAGAAAATACTCTTTTTGGTTATCTTCCATCATGCTGATTAGCAAATTAAATACGTATACTTAAATATTATATGTCAGATACTTTTTGATATTTCTAATATTTTGGCAAGAAGGGAAAAAACTGCTGTGGAAATTGAGGATAGGGCTAAATTTATTTTATTTTTCCCTTCCTTTTTTAATGAGAGAATCTAAATGATAATGAAACAATGCATAGATATATTATTTTCTTTTACTTATTGTAGCAAACAATTTCCTCATAAATACAGTAATTTAAAGGTAGGTAGCTAGGTAACATAGTGGATAGAGTGCCATGCCTAGAATCAAGACGACTTATCTTGGTGAGTTCAAATCTGGTCTCAGACACTTCCTAGTTTTCTGACCCTGGGTAAGTCACTTAACTTTGCCTCAGTTACTCATCTGCAATATGAACTGAAGAAGGAACTGACAAAACATTCCCGTATCTTTGCCAAGAATATCCCAAATGGGGTCATGAAGAGTCAGACATAACAGAAATGACTGAACAGAAACAATACAATAGTCACTTAAATAGGATGGTTTTGGTTATTGTGGTCAGATATATAACCATAAGCTGGGTAAAACATACTTTTTGCTTTCCATGATAAACTTAAAGGAATTTTAGTTATTGTCATATCCTATAATAGATATTTGCAGTGGTATAGCACTTACATTTCACTTCTGCTCTGTAGTATTCTGCTCTGTAGATTAGAAAAGGAAAGTTAATTCCATATAGTAGTAAAGATGGAAGGGTAGAAATCAAGTCTGATTTTAAGAAACAAAACAAAATGGAATTTAAGCTATCAACTTTATATGCCCAAGAAAATTACCTGGATGGCTTTCTACCCTGAAATACAACTAGAGACAATTCACTGTTAGGTTTTTCTCAATCATGGACTCTGGGATCACCCATCTAGCACCTGAGCTAGCCCAAGGGGGAAAGAATCATAGACTTAGAGGTTGGAAAAGACATTAAAGGCAATCAAATCCTGCCCCCTTGTTTTAAGGAGGAGAAAATAGTCTAAAAATAAGTGTTTTTCAAGATCCCCATACTGTATCTAAGGCAGAATTTAAATTCACATCTTCCTGACTTTAGTTCCAGAATTCTATCCCACATGCCAACTATTTATGAGGATTTGTGCATTATATACAATATTGTCCAAGTAACCTGGGAAAATGTACTGCTTTTATATTTCAGAATAGAAGCTACTGCATCAAGGAGGTCTTTCAAAGAAAAATGGTATCTGTCTTTACAAGATGAAAATTAGATTCAAGAGACAGTCCACTGTTAGAAAATGGACAGACTGTAAGGAATAAAGAGTTATTTAATTCTTACCCCTCTTCCTAACCCAAGCCTACTCCTGCTTGACTAGAGGCAGGTTTGTGCTGGCTGGCCTGCACTGGACTGTGCTCCACTCTTACCCAGGTGGGACACTCTTTTCCTGCAGTTAAGTAATCTTAAATAGAATATTATTTCCCCTGACCTTTTGGTGGGTTCTGTCTCTCCAGGAATTGTTTTATGCTATTATTTAAAGGTGTTTAGGAAGGGTTTTAGGGAGAGCCCAGATCAATCACAGCATTTTCTTTGCCATCTTCACCTCCAATTGAAATTATTTTCTATAAAAAAGGTTTGAAAGTGACGGTTAAGTGATAGTGTGATACACTGAAAGTATTGAACAAAAGCAATGAACCTATTATGATTACCTAGAAATTTTGCAGTAAAAGATAGGAAATGATAGAATCAAGAGAAGGGTATTTTTGTTGTTGTTTTTGGTTTTCTTTTAAAGGATGGAGAGGTTTTAACTCTAAAGTAGGAAAGACAAACAACAATAACTAATCTTGATTTTCCAATAAAGTAGGAGGTGAGATCACCTGCTGAAAGGAATAAAGGGGTATATGGGTGACTTGAGGAAAGAAGTTTGGAAAAAACATTAAAAATTTGGATAAAGAACCAACCCAGAAATAATGCAAATATTTCTGTACAGCAGCAAGGTTAAGATTCAATAGCCAAAATTAGAAGTGCTTCTAGGATTGAGAATTAGCAGGAAATGAAAGGTGAAAGAATAAGAAAGAATTAGATTTATCACTAAAACATTGCATATTTTGTAATAGACTACCCATATGGCCAATAGTGTGAAGGAAGTAAAGTGATCCTGAAAGGATAGTGAGGAACAGTAGGTTACCATGAAGAGCAAGAAATCATTTAGGATGAGTGAGACAGAGGAAGAGATATCTATGATTATAATCAGAGATGTGAATTTCAGACATCAAGATCATGATAATGCAAGGGTTTTAGAAGATGTTGATGACTACCATGACTATCTCTATGGGTGACTGATACATGTTTGAGGTTTATATGGAAGTTGAACATACGGCATCACCATGAATACTGAAGCCCCCAACTATTTATTAGGATAGTGACTGAAGAGTTGACATTTGAACCAGGTATTCTTGAAAAAAAAAGGGAGAGTTAACAGATAGCTATAGATAAAAACCATTAAAAATTTAGACAGGGTGAAAAAAAATAGAAGGAATATACCTGAAATGTAGGTATTTTGTTGGGAAGTTGTTGGGGGGTGAGCAGCAGAAGTAGCAAGGAGTAAGCCTTTCCCTGTCTGGCTTTTGGGAGAAGAAGTAAGAAAAGCAAGAAATACTAGAGAGGTGAATAGGTTTCTCAGAAGACATTACAGTTCCACTGGTCACCAGAATCAACAAACATTCAATCAATAAACCAATTGGTACTTATTAAAGGTTTACTCTGTTAGACAATATGCTGGATGCTGGACATACAAACAAAAGCAAAAACAGTCCCTCCTTTCAAAGAGACTACATTTTAATGGGAAATGCAATGTATATGCACAAAGCATTCAAAACAGATGCAAAGCAATGAGCAAAAAAAAAGGAGAAAAAGATGAAATGGCATGAGTAAATGCATATTTGTCCCACAACTTCTCAAAATTTTACAGCCATATTTATTAGGAAATGATTATTCAAAGTGGAAAAGGGCTTACTTCCCTAAAGTATTTAAAATATACTTCTAATGACAAAATTTTGATTTATATGTGAAATTTCAAGAACAGCTGTAGTGCCAAAGTTGTCTCAGTCTCTCAAAGGAGGCAACCACACTACTGGACAGGTATTTATTTTTGGATTAACAAAGGGCTGTTTTTATTAGGGACTCTAAAGGTTTCCAATAGCAAAGGTAAGAAAGAATATTCATTATATCTGAGTCAGTCTGTGTGGGTGTGTTTTCTTTCCACCTTGGGAGAAATATTTCATCTAAATGCTTCCTTTACCTGTAAAATAGGCAAAGGCAAAGGGACATCAGATGCTTGTCTGATTTTCTCATGACGACATAGCCATGTATGTGTCTAATTATTCTTTGAAGAAATCTAATAATAAATCTTTCACAAAATACATTGACTCCTTTTTTCATATTTCAATATTACCACCAATTAATATCATAATGCTAATTTATTAGGTAGCATGAAAGTATGTGCCATGATTGTCACAAGGTATATTATCATAACAAAAAAATGCAGAGGTACAAATTCATTTAAATAGAAAACACTTAGGTACATGATTGATTTAAGGGTCTGACCTGAACATTTTTTTCTCTATTGACTTCATTGCATAGGTGCATGAATAGGGAGGGGAGGAGTGAGGCAGATAAATGACTGTTATAAATCAGTGACATGTAGCCTTGCTGTCATAAAAAATATTCTTATTACTGAAAGGTTCCTGCAGGTTAATTTAAACTTCTGGGGATACTGTTCAGATTTGTGTTGGCAGATAGTGGCTTCCTAAAGACGAACACCTGTAACCAGTCACCTGTCTGTGCCTTCCTGCCTGCTTGAGTATGATGACTCTGCTGTATCCTGAAGGGACTCAGGGCTTACTTTCCCCTCATTAATTTGGGCTCCAGAAAAGACATATTCTTCACAAATAAATTGAAATAGCCATTCCAAAGTCCCTGTTACACTAGCTGGTATCCCCAGCTGTTGACTATTGTGATGGATACATTTCATTCCCCCAGGTGACTCTCTCTCTCTACAAGGCAATGGTTAACGGAGAATTCTAATGGAGCTCAGTTTTCTCTTCCTTTCCTTCAGTCACTCCCAACCAAAAAACAATTCATATTTCTTGTCAGGATTTCAGCTTATAACCTTCATCCCAGAACTAAATTCTTGAAGGATATGTAGAATACTATGGAAATTATTGCTCTAACCATCTCTCACACCTACCCCACTCTGTCTCTCTGTGTGTGTCTCTCTCTGTCTCTCTCTCTCTGTCTCTCTCTGTGTCTCTGTCTCTCTCTCTCTCTCTCTCTCTCTCTATATATATATATATATACACATATGTGTATGTATGCATGTGTATATATATATATATGTTTGTGTGTATATCTAATAATGATAATGATAGCTAACATTAATAGACATCTTTAAAGTTTACAAAAGTTTTCCTTCTATGTGTTATCTGATGCTTATAATAAACCTTTGAAATAATAAACGTAACAGTGGTTATTGGTAATTGAAAGAGAGAGAGACAGAGAGAGAGACAGAGAGAGAGAGAGAGACATAGAGAGTGCAGATATTTTAATGATGTTTTTTCTTTCATTATTTTAACCTTAGTGTTACTTTGCAATGGAAACCTTCCTCAAACAAAAATAATAAAAAGTTAAGCAAGATAAGCCCACATAATCGCATATGCAAGTTTGTTGACCTCGCCTGAATAGAATGCTAGATTTGGAATCAGGGAGACCTGTGTTCTAATCCTGTCTCAGATATTTAATAGCTCTGAACATGCTAACAAACCTCTGTGGACCTCAGGTTCATCACCAGTAAAATGAGGTAGTTGTCCCAGATGTTTCCTATATTGTCCCTTCCAGTTCTCAATCTCTGATTCTATAGTCAACAATGTCTCTACTAGGAGGAGGGACTAGTTTTTTATCCTCTGAAACTAAGACTAATCATTACATCTAATCTGAATTCTGATTCCCTTTAGTGTTTTCACTTGCATTAATGTGGTCATTAGGGATAATGAACTTTTGTCTTAACTTTCTTTCTTCCAGATCTCTATTACATAGATATATTGATTCTAGAGCCTTTCCCTGGTATTCTAGTGCTCTGAAGAAAATTTTCCTTTAGATACTAAATATGTTTTGCATTAAATGTTTTCACAATTTCCAAATCTATCATTTTCCAGAATATAAAACTTTCTGTTTCAAATTAAACCTTTATATTGCACAGAGCTATAAATTATAATAAAATATATCAACAGGCGAATGCCACATGATGCCAATCCTTTTGGATAAAAACAAAACCCAAGGAGTTTTGTGATGCAATGTGCAAGGTGATGCAATGAATAAATCACTGGCCCTGGAGTCAGGAGGACCTGAGTTCAAATCCGGCCTCAGACACTTGACAATTAAAAAGTACTGTGATGTTGGACAAGTCAACTAACCCCAATTGCCTTCCATTCCCTCCTCCAAAAACAAACAAACTCTGAAACATCTGGATGATTGTAAATATCTAAATGTTTGATATCATGTACACAAACTTCAAAACTTTATCCTTCTCAATTATGATTCTTGATAATTCAATTGTTAGCTCCTTGAAGAGGAGAAACTGTCTTTTACCTCTTTTTGTATTCCAAACACTTAGCAGATTTCTGGCACATAATGAGCATTTAATTAATCTTTACTGATTTATTTATTGAAAATCATCTCCAATTTAGCTAATTATAGCC
>JAQQSW010021855.1:0-10575 GCA_028646575.1 Pseudocheirus occidentalis
TACAGCTGCCTCCCACTGCTTCCTTGCCCTGGGAGCAGTTTGGCCGACCTGCTCTTCTCCTCCCGAGTTAGCAAAATCCACTGACCTTTCTCTTAGCCTTTTATTCTTCTGGCCTGATAGATGTGGTAATTGTGCCTCCAGTGCAGCCGATTTGCTCTCCTATAGTCGTGGTTCCCCGCCCGATGCACCAGACTGCTGTGAAGAGCCCCGCCTGCTGCACTGCCTGTAGCAACAGATGTTCTTTCTGTCTTTTGGAGAGTTTTGGAGCTTGAAAATCTGTTTAGCGTCCCATTTTATGAGTTTTTTAGCGTGTTTGTGTGGGAGCTGTGGTGCTTTGCTGCTTCTATGCTGCCATCTTGGCTCCGCCCCCCAGTATGTCCAATCATAATTATTTCTTATGCTGTGTTGTGGAATGCTTGTTTTATTCCAGAAATTAAAAATAAATAAATTTTTAAAACTGTAAGCTTCTTGAGGGCAGTGAAGCGCCATATGCCTTTTCCTCATCATGAACAACACTAAGTACAGGTCTAAGAAAGTAATACTGTTTTTCAATGTCTCAAGAGATCTTTGGTGTCATGGATGTGTATACACACTACATTGAAGGTGGTCTCAAGTCCTTCATACCTTAATTGGAAATTATCATGAGTTATTGTGGCCAAGAGTATAAACTCTTACAATTCTCAACTAGTCCATGGAGGGCAATCTGAAGGTTACAGGAGATCACTTATCAGGCAGGTACAATTCCCTCTTTACCTATTTTTGGGTGAATGTAACATCCAACAATGGATATTTTAATCACCATGACATGTCAACAGATTGGCAGCAGTTCAAAGAAGTTCAGTAAAGCATGATGATAAAGCAGGGACTGAGTCATGAGGAAAGATGAAAAGAGCAAAATCAGCTCAATTTGGCCAGCTTGGGAAGGATAGGATAACCATCTTGAGGTATTGGAATCATATAAATAAAAAGGAAAAAGGGAAACTGCTTAGAGTACTCTTGGAGACAAATGGGAAGAAGTTGAATGATGGAAAATTTAGGCTGAATTACCAGAGGGGAATTTCTTAGCTGTGAACTCCTATGTGAAATAATCTGACCCTATTCCTCTCTCCTGCATGTTTCAGGGGGTTCCTCCCATTCCAAGTTTAAACAGACATTAATCACTTCCTAAAATAACCTGAACTCATCTTCCCAAGAGGCATTAGCTGAGAATTTACTGCATTGAACTGAATCCACTCTGCCTTCCAGAAACAGCAACTGTCTCACCGGCGCCTTTTAAAGCAGCATAATAGTGGGGTTTGGTGTGTTGGGCTGGAATACAGGAAGAACTGGCATCAACTTTCTCCTGTGACACCTTCTAGTTAGGTGACCATAATTAAGTCCCTTAACCTCTCTGAGCCTAATTATTGGCCCATCTGCAAAATGGGGATAATAATTTACCCCTATAAAGTTCTTTTTAGGTTCAAACAGAATAATCTACATGAAATACTTCGTAAAGTTTAAAGTTTTCTAAAAATGTCAGATATTATTGAAGGATTGAGTGGAGAATCACTGAAGGAGCTGTTTAATAATGGTAATAATTCAGTCCACCTCTTTTTTTGGGGGGGGGGAGGGCAGTTGGGGTTAAGTGACTTGCCCGAGGTCACACGGCTAGTTTTTGCGTTAAGTGTCTGAGGCCGGATTTGAACTGAGGTCCTCCTGACTCCAGGGCTGGTGCTCTATTCACTCTGCCACCCAGCCGCCCCCAGTCCACCTCTTTTCAATGCATCTTCCCACCACTAAAGGTTAGCTTTTATTTCAGTACTCCTGGAACAAGAGGGTAGAATGGGCTTGTTCCCTATATATGGCAATCTAAAGACTATTCTATATTTAATGCTAACTAGTTTAATCAAACAATAATCAAGCATTTCATCTGTCTCTTGCCTTTCCTCCTTTCACAGCAGCTGATAGCACCATGGCTACAGCAATGGGCCTGGAATAGGGAAGAGCTGAATTCAAATCCAGATACTTACTACCTTTGTGACCCTGTGACCTCTGTGCCTCAGTTTCTTCAACTATAAAATGGGGATACTAATAACACTTACTTTGGCGGGTGATTGGAGGATCAAATGAGATTATATTTGTTAAAAGGCTCTTATAGCAGTCAGGAGGACCTGAGTTCAAATTTGATCTCAGACACTTAACACTTAGCTGTGTGACCTTGGGCAAGTCGCTTAACCCCAATTGCCCTGCCTTACCTCCTCCAAAAAAAAAAAGAAAAAAAGCTCTTAGCACAGTGCTTGGTACATAGTAGGTGCTATATAATGCTTATCCCTTCCCTTTCCTTTGCATTTCATTCTTTTTATTTGCGTACATGTCCTGTTACACTGGGTAGCTAGGTGGTGCAGTGGATAGAGCACTGGGCTTGGAGTCAGGAATGCTCATCTTCATGTGTTCAAATCCAGCTTCAGGCACTTACTAGGTGTAAGTAAGTCACTTAGGTAAGTCCCATTTTCCTCGTTTGCTCAAAGTAAAAAAAGAGGGAGGAAGATCAACTGACTTGCTTGTAAGTGGCAAAGCAGAGAATCACACCTAGGTCATAGGATCACAGAGGGAGAGATTTAAGAGTTGGAAGGGATCCCTGAGGCCATCTAGTCCCTCTTCATGAATTTACAAGTCCCCTAACTCCAAATCCTGTTTTCATTCTACTGCACTTTGGGCTAATTATGTGAACACCACCATGTTCTCAGGGTTAGTTAGGTGGTGCAGTGGATAGAGCATGAGACATATTTATGGTCAAGAAGACTTGAGTTTGAATCCTTCCTCAGACCACTTATTAGCTGTGGGTGCGACTCTGGGCAAGTCACTTAACTACTCCTGATGAGGTGTAGGCTCTGCGACCCCTCCCCCCTTTTTGAGCTCTCCTTGATTCTTTGGCTCTGGGAAAGTAAACCTTCCCAGGGAAGACATTTGCCTGCGGTCATGGGCCTTGAGATGAGGCTCTGCCCAAGTCTTTAGCTCCCTTTGTTCCAATAGTATCCCAACCTTAATGTTCCTGTTCCCACCCTTGAATTGGCCTGGCCCACCATTGTCTATGGTCTCCAGGTAGCCTCCAGCAACTTCCCACCCTGAACCATTCATTACTGGAGTCTGACCTCATCTGACTCCTCCTGAAGACCCTCCCCAATCTCCTCCTCTGGACCACCCCTAGATTCCTCCCACAACCGTATTGTATATAGAACCCCATCTTCCCTCCATGTGGTGTGAGAGTGCTTTGGAATAGTTTGCTATAGACTTTGCTCTGTGAGAGAGCCATGGAGTAGCTTGGCATAGACTTGCTCAGTGAGAGTACCATGAAATAGCTTAGAATAGACTTGCTCTGTGAGAGCACCTTTAAATGGCCTAGCACCCCACGTGGCGAACTTGAACTTTCAATAAACTTTACTTTTTCCTTGGCTGAGAAAACTTGAGTGGAATTCTTTCCGCAGGACCCCGCATGTTGGTATTTTGGGGTCTCAGGCAGCCCTAACCCTCTTTGGGCTCCTCTTCACTCCTAGGCTCAGTTTTCTCCTCTGTAAAAAGGGGACAGTGATGATACCTACTTCACAGGGTTGTTACGATGATCTGATGAGTTAACTTATACAAAATGATTTGCAAAACTTAAAGCTCTATGTAAATGCTAGCTCTTAGTAGTAGTACAAATTGGATTAGGGTAGATGTTGAACCAGGGGGAGGCTTTCCATTCAAGGGCTCTGGGATCCTCGTCTCTATTTGGGATAGAAATAGGTCCTCTTCCTAAGGTATTGAAGCAGGGAGGATGTTCCTTCTGAATGGAAACTACACAGTGGAAAAACTCATGTTCCCAAGTCAGTTATTTGCCCTTTCTGGCTGCTGGATTTTTCCTGTCTTTTCTCTTTTCAAGATACACATTTTTCATCCTCTTTATTGAAAGGGCTAGCTGCTGAATTCTTGAACACCTGTGTTCTTATATAGCTTACCGAACATGGGACTTTTAGGTACAATATTAGGGTTTTTTCCCCTCTCTAAGTGCCCGAGACTATGATGTATTATAAGGAAATGGTTACTCAGAGCTGACTGTTGAAAAACTGAGTTATAAGGAGGCATGGAAATTCCCCTTCCTTGCCTGAAATAACTGGAACAGGAACATAACAATGCATGATTTGTCTAGGCTTGAAACAATATCCTTTCCAAGTAAATCTTGTACAGAAATACTTACAAATATACTCTGGTAATTCTGGCTGATAGATATTAGAGTGAAGTTAGTTACTTTGTATTTTATACTTTGATAATCAATAGTTATTAATAATAATAAATTTTGAGGTATTGACATTGCATTTTGCTGTAGCATACCTTGATCCCTTGGGTTTTTCCATAGATTTTTTTTTTTCCCTTGTCTTCCCCACTCCCAGGTCTCTCCTGATTTCATTGCTTTAATATCATTTTGAGTTTGAACCAGAAATATGTCTTTTATTTCTCTCTTTTGATCAAAGTTACAGTCTCCTCCATGTTCCAAATGTGTTCTGAATAAATCACAGGAGGAAACATCCAAAACTTAGTATCTGGGGTTGCTAGGTGGCACAGTGAATAGAGCACTTACTCCCGGAGTAAGGAGAACCTGAGTTCAAATCCTACCTCAGATGCTTAACACTTTTTAGCTGTGTGACCTCAGGCAAATCACAACCCCAGCTGCCCAGGCTTCCTCCCTCCAAAAATAAAAATAAAAAAGCAAAATCAAAATTTAGTATTGAAACAAAGTTCAGAATGTTTGACTCAAAGCTAAAAGGTTGTGGGTTCAAATGGTAGAGGAATGGCAAAGGTAGATGTAACTGAAATGCAACCCTGAGATTAAATAGTTTGGGAGTTGGTTTGGATGACTGCCCCCAGCTCATTTAGCTGATCATCTTGGATCTTAAATAATGGCTGTAAGTCACGTACAGAATTTCTCAGGATTTTTGATATATATAGTCTTTATAGCCAGAGGCTGGCAGGAGAAAAAGCACAAGAATTGCACTTTTTGGGGTGGGGCATCAAAGGTGCCATACTCTCCCTGTTTACTCTTATCTCTCTAACTGCTACTTTATCTCTTTCAGTGCTTTTTTATCTTCTACCTGTCCTCTTGTGGCAAGTATTTAAAAAAAAAAAAAAGGTTCATTATTTCAATCAGTTCTGCCAACATTGTACCATAGCCATCCCTTCATGTCTCCTCCAGACTCAAGCTGCCCCAGATCCTATGGGGTGGCAGTTGGGTAGAGCAATGTGGAGACTCATACCACTTTGATGGGCTAGGCGTCACTAACTACAGTCTTTCTGCTCAGATGGAGGACTGCCAGGCCTTACTATTGGCCCTTCTGCTGTCCTCCCTGAACCTTCATGCATTGCCATGGAACATGCTGATGGACCTTATCCCTGAGCCTCACCACCATCCTTACTGATCTATCTTTAGGATGTCTGGGACTTTCCATCCATCCTGTGTATATTCTAGAATTGTACAAAAAATTGGCTAGAAGCCCACTGTCAATGGAAAGAGAACCCTCTAAACAAGCACGAGTCCAGCTAGAAGAGGGACACGACTAGCTTGCTCTCAGTCTAGAAGAGCAGTTCTCAACCTGGGGGTTATGTTCAATTTGTAACAATGAAAATACATCCTACATATCAGATATTTACATTATGATTCATAACAGTAGCAAAATTACAATTATGAAGTAGCAAAGAAAATAATTTTATGTTTGGGGGTCACCACAACATGAGAAACTGTGTTAAATGGTCACAGCATTAGGAAGGTTGAGAACCACTGGTCTAGAGGCAGCAAGAGAAGAGGAATCACCTGACAAAAGTCCCAGGGTGGAGATTTAGGAAGCCCCAGGGGCAGCAACCAGCACAATACTGAACCCTAGGTTCCAGAAGTAGTCTGACTAGGCAGGCCTAGACTTGGGGGCTGTGAGTTTCCTAATACTTTGTCCTGAAATGCCAAAAAGGCCTCTGAAGATCTAGACCACCTCACCTCAAAGATGGGAGGTGGGGAGTGTAACTTCAGGGAGGTGATCTCATTAGAACTCAGGGGCCCCAGAAAGAGGCTAAATAAGGCCTACTGCCCTATCAAAAATGCAGCGGGGGACAGAGCCTAGCTTGAACAAAGCCCCAATTCAGGAACTAAAACTAGAGAGGTAAGTCATTCAAAGAAACACCAACCAACATCAAAAATGATTGCCAACTTAAGATTCCCCCAAAGGAGCAAGTGCAGCTATCAACAGAAACCCAGTGAAAGAAAATGGACTTTCCACAATAGACCAAACACAAATTAGTTACTCCATGAGACACAAAGAACTATTAGAGCAACAACAACAAAAAATTGTAAAAATAGAAAAAAATTTAAGATATCTGATATTAAAAACAACTGACCTCAAAAACAGTTTGAGAGATAATTTAAGAATAATTAGCCATGGGGCAGCTAGGTTGCATAGTGAGTAGAGCGTGAGCCTTGAAGCCAGGATGACCTGATTTAAAATCCAGTCTCAGACACTTGACACTTAACCAGCTGTGTGACCTTGGGCAAGTCGCTTAACCCCAATTGCCTTGTCTTCCCTTCTCCAAAAACAAAACAAAAAGAATAATTAGTCATGTTTTTTTAAAAAAGACGGTATTTTAAGAAATCATAAATGAATACTGCTCTAATCTGTTAGAACCAGAGAGCAAGCAAAATATTGAAATCGCCTTCTGAAAGGAGCCCCAAAAGGAAAAGTTCAAAGGGCAAAAGATATAGACTTATAATCAAGAGTAACTCACCCTACAACATGAAATATAATGCTACAGGGGGAAAAATGGATCTTTAATGAAACAGTACAATTTCAAGCATTTCAGATGAAAATACAAGAGCTTAGTAAGATTTTTGAAATAAAAATACAAAGTCAGAGAAATGTAGAAAGACAAATTTATTCGAGTAACTGAAAGCACCTGCACAATGATGTGGTGCTAACATTCTAATAGAGGGAAAAGAAGCAAGTATTCTTTAAGGACCCTAATAACTTCAAGGGCTATTGATGAAGTTAAATAAGAAAAACAGAAGTGGGGGGGATGGGTGAATCGGTCCTCTTCTGAGGGTTTGAATAGGAGAAAGATAAGGGAAGGGAAAAGGAAGAATTTTCTACTGTAGAAAGATGGAAAAGAAGAGGAGGAACTTTGTATTTCTCATAATTGGGGTGTGTGTGAGGATATAAATGTGGAAGAAGTGGTGGGGTGAGTGGTCACCATCAGATAAACCTCACTGGTGTCTGAAATTGAAAAAGAAAAGTTGAAGGCACACCCCAAACCAGTGTATTGTAATAATAATACTAGCTAGCTTTTATATAGCACTTTAATGTTTGCAAAGCACTGTGCATGTTCTCATTTGATCTTTTTAACGCTCAAATAAATGCTATTAATATTCCCACTTTGAGGAACAAGAAAATTGAGAATGAGAAATTATTTGTTCAGTGACTCAGCTAGTATCTGAGGCATATCCCATTTCCTAATCATCTAAGAAGGAATATAAGGTACCCCATTATATTCTAGTTCTTTTCCTTTTCTCTCTCTTTTTTTTCCCCCTTTCTTTTCCATGTTCAACTTTTAATTCCACTTTCATGGTCAGGAAATTTGTTTTACTTACGATTCTTACCCCTGCTAGTTTTACTGGTGATTTTGATGTGCTTCTACAAATCTTGTCAAGTCAACAAGCTTTTATTAAACAGGTACTATGTGCCAAGTACTATGCTAAGCCCAAAGGCAAAAAAAACAACCAAACAAACACAATCTCTGCTCTCAAGGAGCTCACAGTCTAATAGGAGAGATAATATGAAAACAAGTATGCAGGAAATATTGGAAATAATCAACGTAGGAAAGGCACTAAAATTGAGGAAGATGTGACAAGTTTCCTGTAGAAGATGGGATTTTTAGATGGGACTTGGAAGAAGCCAGGGAAGCAAGGAGGCAGAGATAAGGAAAGAGAACTTCTTGACCCTGAAGGGAGGATTAAAAGTCTAACACAGAAAGCAATTTTTTTTAAAAAGGGAGAGAGAAGAAAAAGAAAAGAACCAGAACATAAAGGGGGTATCTTAGATTCCTGTTTAGATAATTGAGAAATGGTATCATGAATGTACTGGAGTGTTATTGCTCTCTAAGAAATGAACTAAGTGATAATTTCAGACAACGCTGTGTTGTATGTATAAAAAATGTTATAAATATTTTTGTGAATATAGATTGTTTTCTTTTGCTTTTATCTCTTTGGGGGTATAAACCTAGTAGTAGTATGGCTAGGTCCAAGACTATGAATATTTTAGTAACATTGTGAATATAGTTCCATGTGGTTTTCCAGAATGTGTAGTTTGAGGAATTTTTTAAACTTCAAAAAATAATTTAGTTAAAATAGCATGTCTTAGCAGATATTGAGATGTCTCATTAGTGTTTCTAATTCTATGAGATAAGAAGCTGAAAGAAAGGCAGTCTAATCCAAGCCCTCATTTTATAGATAAGGCCCAGGGAAGTTAAGTGACTAGTTCAAAGTCATAAAGAAAGTACAAACTCTTTAGATTCAGAATCCAGGTCTCCCAATTCTAGGCAAAGCACTGATTCTCTACCAGCACTAAAAAAAGTTTGAATTGAATAGTTTTTCAGTAATGATACTCAGATTTGTCAGTGAACTATTTTCATGATCAATGATATCAGAACCCTCACAATTGAATTCTAATGGCCCAGTGCCCAGCCTGCTATATGAACAAATGTAAATTATACTGAAAAAGATGAAGACAAGAGGAACAACTGGATCCAAACTTATCCTAAAGGCAGCATAATTTTCAAGGTTCTCAAAGATTAATTTTCAAGCTATCTCAAGGAAAGATGGAGCCTAATGGGATGAAAGTGATCACATATGGTATTAGTACCCAAAGAAGATGATTGGGATGATTTCACCAACTACTGACCCCTACAATTTTTCTTGTTTCTATGACGCTTTTGTTATGTTTATATGTTGAAGCTATTGTAGAATGTGATCAGGCTGGATTTTACTATTGATTTTCCATAGCTGAACACATTTACACAGTCACATTGAGAAATATAGAGAATATTAAAAAAAAAAACAGTATCTCTTGTTTTTTGATTCTTCCCCTCTCCCTGGCCACCCTGCAAAAAAGCAATTTGTCTCAGTAAAGCAAAACATAATCTTAAAGACCCTCTCCAGTAAGGCATCACCCATGCATCTGTTAAGATCAACCAAACTTTCTTGTTTGATGCAAACACAGAGTTAACTTTTATTTAACGATAATACTTTGATCATTAGTGGCAAATCAAACATGAAACAGGGAGGCATATCCTGGCTCAAGGTATCTACTCTCATGGTATATATCCTACAGAGTCCAGATGAAAGAGGAATTGTAAAAAAATAGATAGTGAAGTTATTTAGATTTCTCTATTTACGGATGATATTCTTATTGCATGCTGCTCCAGAATATTACTGAACCTTCTCAATGAGATCCATGACCACATGAAAAAGAATGGCCTATCAATCCATAAAGGAAAAATCAAATGGTTGAAGAGTTTCAATAATCTACCACATTCCTTAAGTCTTGTGGGAATGTGACAGACCAGAGAAGCTTTTTTTAAATGGCTGTTGTCAAGGTTATGACATACAATTATATGGGAAGCCCACTAAATTATTTAATCAATACATGTATCTTAAATATATGCTGCAAATGGAAAGTGAGCTGGGTCCATAATTTATAGGAGGATGAAAGTAAACTGATTTGCATTTTGTTAATTGCATACTTGTTTTAATGATCTCAAGCTGCTCCCTAATATAAAAACTCATCTTTTTAATGCCAGTATTCTCTTGTTGATAAAAATCAATGATTTCAAAAGACTTAAAGTTGCAGAGGAACCAAAGGGAGAATTATGAGGTGGTTTTGAGTAGGCAACTTCATATCACCAAAGATACCTCATATGCAGAACATAATATGAAAGTAAACTTAAAAGCATCAGCAAGGAAATACATGAGAACAGAAGATATTCTAATGCGTGAGAGATAATAGTGTTATATTGGCATCTCAATGCAACTATGGATCTGTGAGTTTCTTAACGTGCTACTTCCCTCCAATAAAGGCACATTGAAGCCCATCCACACATTTTCAACCTGTGCTATTCTTGTCCCTATTCTCTCATCAGTCTTCTGTAGAGACTGTACCCAACATGAGAGAGGTCTTACTGTAGGTTCTTTAATATTCCATGAGTACCTGTGTGTTTTTTTTTTCTGATGCTATGTAATCTGTATCTTTTTAAAATGGCTATCTTCGGTTTTTACTTTCATATACACTTTCATATACACTTTCATATACAAATATATCCCCCAGCAATCACTTGTAAAGAAAAAAAGAAAAAACAAATTTTTAAGAAAAGAAAGACTTTCTTTTTTCTTTTTTTTTCTTTACTTTCTTTTTTTTTTTTTTAATTTTATTTTATTATTATTTTTTTAAAGTTAACTTGTTTGTTCACTTTCAGGTTACAAGATTCTGTTCCATAGTCACTTCAGTTATAGATTTTTCTCCCCTTCCTCCC
>JAQQSW010021856.1:0-10575 GCA_028646575.1 Pseudocheirus occidentalis
TTAAAGCCCTCCACCTCATTGAATGACCATATTTTCCCCTGGAACATTATACTCAATTTTTCTAGGTAGGTGATTCTTGGTTTTAATCCTAGCTCCCTTGATCTCTGGAATATTATATTCCAGGCCCTTTGATCCCTTAATGTAAAAGTGCCTAGATCCTGGGTTATCCTAATTGTGTTTCCACAGCATTCAAATTGTTTCTTCTTGGCAGCCTGTAATATTTGATGCTTCATCTGGGGATTCTGGAACCTAGCTATACCATTCCTAGGAGCTTTCTTTTTGGGATCTTCTTCAAGAGGTGATCAGTGAATTCATTCAAGTTCTATTTTGCCCTCTGGTTCTAAAATACCTGGGCAATTTTCCTTGAGTATTTCTTGAAGGATGCTTTCTAGGTTCTTTTCTTGATCATGGCCTTCAGGTAGTCTAATAATTTTTTAAATTGTCTCTTCTGGATCTATTTTCCAGTTCAGTAGCTTTTCAAGGAGATATTTCTCATTTCCTTCTATTGTTTTCATTTGTTTGGATCTGTTGAATAGTATCTTGATTTCTCATTAAGTCATTTGCTTCCATTTGCTCCACTCTAATTCTGAAGGAATTATTCTCTTCAGAAAGCTTTTGAGATTCTTTTTCTATCTGGCAAATTTGACTTTTTAAGGCATTCTTCTTCTCACTGGCGTTTTGGCCCTCTTTGCCATTTGAGTTAATCTATTTTTGAAGGTGTTATTTTCTTCAGTCAGGTTGTTGACTCTCTTTTCATGATTTTCTTTCATCATTCTCGTTTCTCTTCCCAATTTTTCCTCCACTTCTCTTATTTGGTTTTCAAAATCCCTCTTAAGCTGATCTATGACTTGTAGGTATTGTTAATGTTTCTTGGGAGCTTTTGGGGTGGGAGTTCTAACTGTGTTGTCTTCCTCTCATTCCATGGTTTGATCCTTTTTGTCCCCCAAAAAGGAATCTGGAGTTTGATTGCTGTTCTTACTTTACTTCGTTTGTCTGCTCATGTTGCCAGTGAATTACTTGATTTTTTAGCTCTGTGGAACTCTGCTTCCAGAGGGGAAAGCTCTGTCCCAAATTGCTGTGGTTTGCACAGCAGCTGGAGTTATTAGGAGGCTGCTGCAGCCCCCACCAGCTTTGGTTCACTGAAAACGCACCCCAGGACCACCACCCAAGACTTCAATCTGGATCCAGGCCACTCAATGCAAGACAACTTAGCCTCTGAATGATAACTTGCCAGCCCCCACCCCCCTGCAATCTGCAGGCTGGGAGCTTCTCAAGAAGCCACGTGGAAGCTGCCACAGGGCTGCTGCTTTTGCTGCTTCCTTGCCCTGGAGGCAGTTTGGCTGGACTGCTTCTCTCCCCACAATTTAGCTGAATTCCACTGACCTTTTACTTAGTTGTTGCTTCTTATGGCTTTATAAGTCTGGAAACTACCACAGCTGCCACTGATCCACTCTCCTCAAGGCTCCAGCTGTGGCTAGTCTTAGCTGCCCCGGGGCCAAACCACAGTTTCAGGCTGGGCTGTTTTTATCTTACAGCATGCTGTCATGATCCCTTCCTTCCAAGCTGCCTACAGTGGGAGATGTGCCCCTCTGTAATTTTGTGTGTTCTGAAGCTGTAAAATTTGTTTTGAGTCATATTTTATGTATATTTGAGGTGGCCATGAGGGAGCTTCAGAGCTCTCTTGCTTCTACGCCACCATCTTGGCTCCCCAGCTCTATGTTTCGTCTGATTTAATACATGGTCTTCCAAGAAAAGGAACCGTATCTGATATAGCTTTAAAGTAACCTTGCATGATCTTAACATTTGTAGAAGACTATGCAGCCTAATCTGGATAGCTAGATGGCATAATTGAGAACACAAGACCTGGAGTCAAGAAGACCTGAGTTCAAATGTGACTTTGGACATGTACTAGTTGTATGACTCTGTGCAAGTCATTTGACCCTGTTTTTCTCAGTTTCCTCATTTATAAAATGAGCTGTATAAGGAATCAGCAAAACTCCAGTATTTTTGCCAAGAAAATTCCAAATGGGATCATAAAGAGTCAAATGTGAGTGAAAAGATGGAACAACAACAACAAAAATTAACCAAAGGCACTAAAGAAATGCAAAGTAATTGCCTACCGGATAGAAAAGACCCACATTATTTTTTTTCTGTCAGGGAAGGAAGAGAGCACAAAAGTAATTTTTCTCTTTACTTAAGACCCAGAGAAATCCATAGAAAACATCCTAAGTAGCATGTACTTGCAACACTTTCAGACTTAAAAACATGCTGGTCATAATTATTTTTAATAGCTTTATTCTCAGGTTAAGAACCTTTGTTCTAAGAACAGAGCATATCTAAATTGATAGATGGGATTTTCTCATCATAGGTTCTCTATACCAGCAAAATCACATTTACCTTAAGCATTGTGAATATATTCAAAAACCTTAAACAAAAAAGAGAATGGAATAACACTGCTTCTCTGCATTGATCAAGCTAGGTACCATGGGGAGTGACATCTACACTATAGCAAGAACAGCAGTAGAGTCCTCAAGTAATCCACAGATAAAATCCTAGAATAATTGCTAGAATAAATAGGATTTATTAAGTACCTAAAGTTTACATAGAGTTTTTACAAATATTTGATCCTTCCAGCAATGCTTTGAACTAAGTGTTATCATTATTCCTAATTTTACAGATGAGGAAACTAAAACAGGTAGAGGCTAAGAGACTTGCCCAGAATCACATAGCTGATAAGGGCCTGAGGTTAGGTTTGAACTCAGGTGTTCCTAAATTCAGATCCAGCTCTATATGCACTGTATCATCTAGTTGTCTCCAAAGTCCGTTGTCTCAGTTGTCTATATACAAATGCACCGTATGTAAGTTAAAAGCAAGATGAATGAGAAAGTCCAACAAGGAGGCACATCGTACTTAATAAGTATCACTGAAATCAAACTAGGAAATGGTGGGCATATCTTTTTCAAAAGCAGGTTTTCTTCATTGTGTGGGGGGCAGGTGTTCTTTTGGCATTGTGGTGAAGCATATGTATCTCTTCTCATAAAAAGTTTTAAATAATTGAAGATCAAGTCAACAAATTATTAAGTGCCTACCATGTGCCAAGTGCTACAGATACAAAAATAAGCAAAACCACTCCCTGACTTCAAGGAATTCACAATCTAATGAGGGAAAATACATGAAAACAACTGTGTACAATAAGATATATACAGGGTAAATGAGACAAGAGCTGTAAACTCCTTAGCACAGAGCCTAGCATGGGGTAGACATTTAATAAATATTGCCTGCCTTCCTTTTTTCCTCCTCTTCTTCACTCTTTCCTTCCTTTTCTTCTTCCCTTTCTCCTTTCATAAATTATTCCCCTTCTGTTTTCTCTTCCTTCCTGATAGGTAAATTGCCATTAAAAATCCTTAAGATTCAAACCTATGTGGGCTCACCTGGTAGGACTTGATGGTCTACATGAGAAATTTCAGGAACCTGAGATTAGGAAGCATAGTGGAAAGAGTTCAAGTAAAACTTATCGGGGGAAGCAAGAGTAATATAAAATAGAATGGGATAGTTCCATACATTGTAGGTTCCCAATAATTAGAGACCAGCAAATACAAACTGTGTCACAGTGTTGGGATCTTGAGAAAAGATTTATAGATTAGATCTAGAAGGAACTTGGGCAGTCTTCTAGTCTTCCACTCCCAACAATTTTAGATGAGGAAAATTAAGATCAAGGGGGGCTAAAGGGGGTTTCTTAGTCAAGGCCACATAAGTTAGTTAAGTATAGGAGCCAAAATTCAAGCCAAGGTTCTCTGACTTCAAAGCCAGGTCTCTTTCCTCTGCACCACAATCTCTACAGGATTCTTATTCAGGTAGCACTTATCAGCTATGTGAACTACAGCAAGTCTTCTTGGCCTCTGCCTGTCTTAGCTTCCTCATCTGTAAAATTAGGAATAATGACAACACTTAGCTTATAGCATTGCTGGGAGGATCAAATATTTGTAAAGACTCTATATAAACTTTAGATACTAAATAAATCCTATTTTTTTCTAGCAATTATTCTAGGATTTTATCTGGGGATTACCAGAGGACTTTACTGCTGTTCTTGCTATAGTATAGGTGTTACTTTCCATGGTACCTAGCTTGATCAATGCAGGGAGGCAGTGCTCTTCCCTTCTCTTTACTAGAATGTCTCTCAGTTCACTTGCAACTTTGAAATTAGGCAAAGGAAAATCAGTGAATGTTTTATACTATTCTCTACTTTTCCATTATGCATAACCCAGTGTCAACCTCAGATTTCAATATAAAGCTTCTTCTCATATTAAGGTTTCTAGTTGGATGCATCACTATTCCTCTTTCATGAGTTCACTTACCTCAGCAGTATGCTTTCTAGAGATGTACACATTGATAATGAGGTTGAGGCATGCATTGCCAGAGCTAGCTCAGTGTTTGGAGGACTCTGAAGGAATGTGGGGGAGAAAAGAAGTTTTAGACTGATTATCAAACTGAGGGTCTACAGAGCCATTGGGCTGACCTCATTGTTGTATGCCTGCAAAACCTAGAAAGTCTACCAGAACCATGCCAGGAAACTGAATCATTTCCATTCAAATTGTCTTTGGAAAAGTCTGAAGATCACCTGGTAGGATAAGGTACCAGAAAATGAGGTTCTTTATTGAATTAAACTGCCAAGCATTCAAGCTCTACTGCAGAGAGCACAACTCCAATGGACTGACCACACTGTTCAAATGCCAAACATGCACTTGCCTAGAAGACTGTTTTATGAAGAACTCACACAGGGCATATGCTTACATGGTGGTCAGAACAAGTGACACAAGGACACTCTCAAGGTTTCTCTTAAGAACTTTGGAATTGATTGTGTGACATGGGAGACACTAGCACAGGATTGCTCAGCAGGGCATGGCCTTATCAGAGAAGGTGCTGTGCTCTTTGAGCAAAGCAGAATTAAAGTGCATCAAAAGAAACATGAAATGTGCAAATTTCGAGAAATCACCCCCAAATATTCACATGGACTCTTTGTGCCTGACCTGTGGTAGAGCATTTCAAGCTCATAATGGTCTGATCACCCACAGTCAGACATATACTAACTTGATTCTAACATAGTGATGTCATTTTGGTCCTCTTTGAGATTGAAGGACAACAACCATCCCTTTTTCATGCATTCAACTAGGGCTCTTGTGGGCCAACCAGCAAATGCTCTTCATTGCTCTTTGTAAATATTTCAGCTATATGTCTGTATGCATCCACTCCCATTATTCATTCCATGTTTTCCTTTGGATATGTGTATCTTCCATTAAGCCACTCAGCATATATTCTTATAGTGACTCAACCAATAAGAGGAGTTTGATATCATTTTGGAATAGTGATATTCCTTTTGTCTCCTCTGATTCAGCTTCCTGAAAAATTCCACATATATTCTAGTTAAAATGGAGATAGGGAGAGGACGGTAGGGATTTGGAGCTATGATTTCACTAATATAGGAAATTCTCATAATGATACAATTTCTCTATCAATGCAGGTCCACAATTTCCAGCTGTTCATGTAAGTCAACAACTTTTCTACAATTTCTTGTCTGGATTGCCTGGAATACCCAGATTTTATCCTAGATGTTACTGTATCTGAGGTCTATTCCTTATAGCAAAAGAGTATAGACATGAAAAATACATACTACTAATATGAGAGATAGATATCTCTTGCCCAAGAAAATACCTTCTTCTAGTCCAGAGGATGGCAAAAGTACTCTCGTTATATCTCAACATAGTCTCCTTAAGCACTTCATCTGAATTATTTCAATTCTACAAGGCGCTGTGTTCCATATACCTAAACCCAAGATAGGAACTGAGGTTTAACAGGGTCTAAAGCCCACATACCCTTATACTGTTATCATTCTAATATATCAGTTGGTAGATTCTGGGAAGAGGAAGAAACATCTAAGGTTTAATGACATATTCAGTAATGTTCTTGTCAGAAGGCTATAGTAAAAAGAACATTGATGTTAGAGGGGGATTTAGTCGTGGTTCTGACATCTATTAACTGGGCAACCTGGACAAGTCACTTTCCTTCTCTGCACCTTAGTTTCCTCATCTATAAATTTCACGGAGGGTGGATCAGACTCCTGCTTAAGTTGGCTTCATTTCTATTCTATGGACATATTTTATGACATTCCAACGAGATGACAAAATCTTTGCTTGCAGATCTCTAGTGAGGTGATTCACTATCCAATGAGACAGTTCATCCCATTTTATATCTCTTCTGTTTCTTCCTCTGTTGATCTTTAGTCAAACTCCATTATTATTAAAAAAGGGAATAAGAAAGGTTGTACTATCTGGTTCATGGGGTCTTTTATTTAAAGAAAGTGCTTTATGGGCCCTAAATGCTATATAAAAAGTAAACATTTATATAAAGAATATGTCCTGAGTATAAAGTATTCATGATGCCACTATAAATATATATATATGAACACACATGCAAGAGTCACAATGCATTTATACACAAGATTAAGGCAGAGAAAACTCTTTTAAAAATATTTATTAAATAGTCTCTTAATTTATCTCACACAAATGGACTCAAGAATTTTATATTAATTGCAATTTTCACACATTGATATGAAATATACACTATAATATTCTGGTACTTTTCCAACCTAATCATTCTTGGCAGAGCATTTTCCATGTTTATCCTCCTTCTTGACCTCTGCAACTTACAAATAAAAATGAATGTTTGTCAGGCCTTAGAAAATAAAGAAACCAGTTTAAAGAAAATAAAATTCAGAAAGTAAGAATTTTCTAAGAAATATATGTATGACCTAGATGGAAAGTTCCCTTTATAAAAGGAACATGCCCACATTCTTATGTTCTATTAACACTCTGCATTTCTATAAAAAGTCAGACTCACAAAATCTCAGAGGAATATGTACAACGTGGCAGTTGCTAAGGTAACACTTTAAAAAAAAGCTAAATGGCAGAAAAAAGTTATTTAAAAAAATATATTCTTTGGGGGCACATACATAAGACTGCCCCAAGGCATTCTAATGGGTTTTTATGTGGAATCAGTAAAAGATTTTAGGGAAAAAATAGTCTAGAGCTGCTCCTTTTAGTCAGACAGAGATACATAATTCACTAATGCCATTAAATTTAAAAGTGGCATATGGCTCAGGAGCCCTAAAGTCCACTTTAGAACCCGATAGTTAGGAAGATTACCATGAAGAAAACTAAACAAAGAGCAAGATAAATTGCATTATCTCTTCTTCTCATGGAGGGGATAAATGACAAGGAAAATGGGAAAAGTTTTTGAAGCATACAACTCATCCTTCCAAAACATGCATCATTTTTTTTGTCTTGGAGGAATGGGGGAGGGAGGGCAAAGTTTATCCTTTGAAGCACAATCTATAAACCCCTCCACTAACACAGAAAACGAGTTAGTTTGTTTTTTGAAGGGAGGAAGTTGTCACATCTAACAGTAGATACAGCTTCTATCAACATAGACATTATTCAAGTATATAGCCACTGGATGTCATTGTTATTCCATAGAAACAAAACTTCATGTGTAAAATCTTTGCTGCTTCAGAGATCCAGATACATAGAAAGGAAATGGTTCACATTCAGATATCACAGCAAAATCTGCCTTTTTTTACATTGATATAAAATGTTTATCTTCAATTTCATATTTGAACATTGTTTCCTTTGATGTTGTGATTAATAGTTAACAGGTTTTGGTTAAATCTTCTGTGATTCAGGAGATGGTCAGAGATTTATTTTGGTTCTGCTTTCTGGTGCCTTACAGTGATCTCAGAATCAAACATGCATGTATTAGAGGTAAGGGAGGAATTCATTAAGTTACAATGTCATTTTTTGGCAACAGTGGGTTTGGGGTGAAAGGAATGAGATGGCCTTAAAAAACTCAAAGTGGGCCAAAGCACTTAGAGGATAGAATGCACTGGATTCCATGTAATGGAGGTGATCTGTTGAGAGGTCATTAATATTTACTCAGTAATGCCTCACACTGTATATTTGTGCTTAAGACAATAGCAAGGAAAAAATAGTACAGTCCAACCTATGGACCCTCCAGCCCAACAATTTGCTTTTAACAAGGACACCGTCATAGATTTTGCAGGAGAGATTATTCTTTAAGATCATAGCCTCATGGTGGGGGGGGGGGTGGAGGAGAAGGGGAGTAGAAGACGGCAGCATAGAAACAGCAAGGTTTCACAGCTCACACATAGCCGCCTCAAATACCCATGAAATATGACTCTAAACAAATTTTAGGGCTCCAAAACTCACACAAAAATACAGAAAAAACACATCTCCCACTAAAGGCAGCTTGGCACAAAGGGCTAATCACAACACTAAGAGCAGAAACCAGTCCAGCCTGAAACCACAGCTTGGCCCTGGGGCAGCAAGGACAAGCCACACCTGGAGCATTCAAGAGAGTGGATGAGCGGCAGCTGTGGCAGTTTCCAGAATTATCAAGCCATAAGAAACAAGGACTAAGTGAAAGGTCAGTGGAATTCAGCTAAATTTAGGGGAGAAAAGCAGTCCAGCCAAATAGCCTCCAGGGCAAGGAAGCAGCAGAAGCTCCATTCCTGCAGCAGCTTCCATGTGGCTGCTTCAGAGTTCTTGGACAGCAGACTGCAGGGGGGCCAAGGGATCATTCAGAGGCTAAGTGCTCTTGCATTGAGTAGCCTGGATCCAGATCATGGTCATGGGTGGTGGTCCTGGGGTGCTTTTTCAGTGAGCCAAAGCTAGTGGGGGCTGCAGCAGCCTCCTAATAGCTCTGGTAGCTGCAAAAACCCCAGCAATTTGGGACAGAGATTTCCCCCCTGGAAGCAGAGTTCCACAGAGCTAAAAAATCAAGTAACTCACTGGCAACGTGAGCAGGAAAAGGAAACAAAGTAAGAACAGCAATTGAACTCTAGAATCCTTTTTTGGGTTTGGGTGGGTGGCACAAAGGAGACATTGGAGAGAATAAGAAACTTTTTTGTGTGTTCTCCCTAGACTGTTTTCAGAATAAAACAGAGCAAGGGTTCTTCTTTGAGGCAAAAAAAATATCAACAGCTTGCATTACACAGAACTCCATAAAGGACCTTTCTCACAACCATCCCATAATGCCCATTGACACTACAAATATCATTGTCTCTGTTTCACAAATAAAATAAATCTCAGTGAAGTTAAAAGACTTATACAGGATTATGAGACTGGTGAATATCAAGGCCAGGGTTTGTACCCAGGACTTTAGGTTCTCTACAACATAAATTCATGACATTAGACTAAGTAGAAGAGTGAGATTTTGTTGTGAACAAATATACCTAATAATGATAAAAATGATGATCTGGGTAGCTGGAGTTGTAAAAAAATGTCATTGCCACATTGATTAACTTTTACTTTGGCCTCTTATTTAGTTTGCATGCCAGGTAAGAAGATTTTTAGAAATGAGACAATCAGTTTTCTAATAATTTTTAAGTGTCTACCATGTGTCAGGCACTGTGCTAATCACTGGGTATACAAAGAAAGGAAAATAAAAAAATAAAACAACCCATTCTATCAGGGAATTCATAAACTAATTGGGGAGACAATATGTAAGCAACTACATACAAATGGGGAGAGGAGTTGGAAGTAGACTGAAAAGGAAGGCATTAAGTTTAAGAAGGACTAAGAAAAGCTTCTTTTTAGAATTAATTAATCAATTCATTTTTAAGGTAAATTTTTATTTGTTTTCTTGTTTACATCATTCATTTCTATGAGATTTTTGAGTTACAGATTTTCTCCCTGTCTTTCCCCTACCCCAACCCCAAAACAGTGATCCCGCTGTAAAGCCCCTCCCCCAAACTGCTCTCTTTTGTACCCTCCTCCAACACCACTCTAACTTCTTGGTAGTGCAGGGAGGGTCTCTCTACCCTAGCACCTGTATATCTTAATTCCTAGTTGCATGTATTGCAGAACTTTAAATTCTAGATTCTTTTGGTTCCTCCCTTGTCACCCACCTGCACTGGAAGGACAAGCACTTCAATACAGGTTATGCATGTGTAATTACACAGGACATGTTCACAGTGAACATATTGTGACAGTCTGATCATATGTCCCTCTTTCCTGCCCCCCTTTTTTCTCTTCTCTACCCTATCCCTTGTCCCTTTACTGAAATGTGTGCTTCCAGCAACCCTCCCCCAGACCCTGCCCTTCCCTCTGTCATCCTACCTCTCATTCCCATACCCCCCACTCTCCTGTGTGGCATGATACCCAGGTTGTAGTTTATGTCATTCCTTTCCTAAGCCAAATTCAATGAGAGTAAATGAGTGTAAAGTTGTAACAGTTGCCTTGCCTCTTCTATATAGGATGATTAAACCCATTTTGTCTCTCCCTGTCTCCTCTCAATCTAGTCTTCTCCAACCTCAGAATTTCACCTTTTAACGTATCATCCCTTCATATTCAATTAATCCTATACCCTCTATGTACACATATCCACACATGCTCAGATATGTGTTCATATGCATATATAGCCTCCTATATAGACATATGTGTAAGTATACATATATATACACATTTGTATTCCCTTCATCTATCCTCATACTAAGAAAAGTTT